>JAZHPH010000270.1:0-69767 GCA_037356405.1 Nasonia oneida | reverse complement strand
ATACCGAGTGACAATTTGAAAATGAAACCACTTTGAATTGTTATAATTTTAACTTATCCCACTCAGGATATAACCTCTATACTTAATGTTGAGAATTCCACCGCGGGTACATAAGGAAATATCGGGCTGCCTCGCTTATCGGCAGATCAATATTTTACTCTCTTTTCAGAAAGAAAATTGCTCAAGCTAGGTACCCGTTTTTTAACATTTTTTTTAGCTGCAAAGAACGTAGGTCTGAGCCCCGCATATGTAGCGTGATTTTAGTGCATAGCACACAAGACAGCATGCTTCAGCATGCTGCCTTTACTGCAAACGCGTACGGTAGAATTGTTTTATGTCTACCCATAAAGTGAATTAAAAAGGCGTTAGCAAAATTTCCTAACTTGACATTTCCATATCACCAAGTATTCCATGACCTAATTACTTTTCCTTGATTTCCAGATTTCCTCGATGACCTGGGCATTCTTCGATCACACAGTTAAAAAGAGCAAGCAATACAATCAGAAGCTTGTCATCTATGATCTTTATTTTCTAATCTTTATTTCCAAATTTAGCTGCGGCGCTTTTGTAATCTTTTCAGCTTATAAAGACCCAGGTTTACGGTTTACAGCGGCGAACGGCGATACTTTATGTTTGCTACCTCTGTGATTTTTTCAGGAATGCTCCAAGCAATTTATAAGCTTTGCCACAGGCTTTAAGTATGAATTTTAATCATTTTAGCACAAATTTATGGATATCTTCATTTTTAGCCAAAGATACAGGGTCTTTGCCATTCTGGGACCCATACAGAAACTTTTGCACTATAAAACGGTATCTCCATGAATTTTTTGGTGGTCGTAGTCCGGATCGAACTCTTACTATCACCAATATCAAGGTTTAAATGGCGTATGATATAGGTATAACACGCACACGCACACACACATATATCTATATGTATACACATATACATTTAAGGGTGTTTTTATTGAAAAAGTGAGAAAATTTTACAAAAAAAGTATATATATATATATATATATATATATATAAAATTTCGACCGTAACCTACTAAAACTGAAGCACCGAATGTATTAAAACCAAATACAAAAATTAGCTGGATTTTTTAATCAATTGAAGGACTAGCTACAAGCGGAGTGTATTCACAAAATGACTTGGATAAATTACAAGAACAACTGATGTTTCCAATGGAAAAAGCATCACTTATAAACGTAATAGCAAGAGAAATGGCAGGAGAACACACGTCAGGACAAATTTTCACAGAAAATACACTAAAACACATTGCCGATAGAACCTGACTATTAATAATTGAGAAACAATTGCCGTTGTCGCTCCAGCTGCCGTTCTCTCTCCAGCCGCTGCTGTCGCTCTTGCTCGAGCTGCTGCTGCCGCTCTTCCTCCCGCTGCTCTTGCACTCGGCGCTCTTCTGCAGCTCTTGCCGCTAACTCCGCTTGCCGTCTCTCCTGTTGGTACTCTACCACAGGATCTCGCGACAAGACGACGACCGGTCCCTCGGGAATTACCCGCATCGGTATTTCTACGGTCGGAGCTTCCTCCACATCGACCTAGGGCGAGTCTCCGCCGTCTCTCGGCGTTAGGACCCAGTTGTCCCAATCGATGGTGGCCGTCCCTCCGTAGATCGCTCTAAAGAACCCTGACCTTGATGGTACGCCTGGTTCGTCGTCGTCATCGTCGTTGTCATTATTCCCCAGGTGGTAAGGGAAGTAATCCTCCTTCGTGAGTTGCCTATTCGGGTTGTACTTCTTCTTCTTCTTCTTTTTCTTCCTTTTCTCAGGCCCGGTCTCCGTCACCTCACTCTCCTGCCACTTCATGAGCTCCTCAAGTTCCGGAGGCGGGTTTTGCTGGTCTTGCCCAGCGGAGGTAGCGATATATTGCTTCAACTCCTGCTGGGCTTCCCGGCTTTCCGCGGCCTCCTCACTTGCTTCACCTGGAATATCCCCCTCAGGTAATTCGCCCTCTCTCCCAACGTTCTCATTGAGCCCATTTTGACTCAGGGGTTGGTGAAGCGCGCCCAGCCGGCGAGGTATCGCCCCTTGCGATATAGCACGATTCAGTGTATCGTCCTGCTCAATCCTTTTTTCTTCCTCTTCCAAGGGCTGCCTCTCCGGCGGGCTCTCCTTCTCCTCACCCTTCTCCTGCTCCTTCTCAGCTGGTGAAATCCTACTCTGGGAGCTCATCACCTCCTCTACTACTTCCGGGACGTCAGCCATAGGCAGGCAGAGCCTCGGAGTGGAGACGCCGATCTTCAGGCTGACCATTCCCCTCCCTACATTGTTCAGCCCCCTCGACGGTGTTGTCTGGGCAGCCGAATTGGGTGTTGCAGCTCGCTGCGGTCGGGATGACTTGGCCGCCTGCGCGTATGAAACGCGGGTTGAAGCCTCTTCCACTGGTACCGCTGAACTGCTTCCACTAGCGCGCGGCGGCGGGCTAGGGTGTTGGTCCTGCCCGTCCATCAGGTGCTCCTCCATTTTCCTAGAATACACAAAAGGCATTAGTTAATTCGTTCTCGCTTTTCGCAGCGGTATCCACCGCTTGAGTTCGTCTACCTAAGCCTTATTCAATCGCTTTGAACTCCGATCTCCCTGACCCAATATGTATACGATTGGCGATTTCACCTCAACGATTTCATACGGACCCTCCCAATGTGGTGCCAACTTCTTCGATTTACTCTTCGACGCATCCGACAAAACGTGGGTTTTTCTCATTACCCAATCGCCTTGCTGGAAGCGTATATCTTTCCTCCCCTTATTGTATATCTGCTCCTGTTTCTCCGTCGCCAAACTCGTGAATTTTGTCACCAAATCGCGTAGTGCATCTAGTCTTTTTACTCTCTCTACCCACTCCTCTGGCTCACGCCTTTCGACTGGCTTACCTGCCTCGACTTCCCGACGCAGACTTAACACAGGTCGAGGGTGTCGCCCGTAATTAAGAAACGCCGGGGAAACCCGAGTGGACGCCTGACCGCCGTATTGATAGCGTGTGGTAACTCGTGTAAGTGCACGTCCCAGTCACGATGGTCATTCTTGACGTACGTCGCGATCATGGTTTTCAACGTGCGGTTGGTGCGTTCTACGGGGTTCGCCTGCGGGTGGTACGCGCGGAGTTGTGATGTGTTTTACTCTGTACACTTCCAAAGTCTTCTTCAACAACTTATTATCAAACTCCTTGCCGTTGTCGGAGAGAAAATATTCCGGAGATTCCCACCTGAACAGGATCAACTTCTCGAACGCCCTGGCGACCGACTTTCCATCCGCTTTCCGCAGAGGTTTCAACTCAATCCAACGTGTGAACAGGTCCTGAAATACGACTAGATACTTGAAGCTGTTCTTGCTTGGCGGAAATTCCATGAGAACGGCTGCGACGATGGCCCAAGGCCTCTCAACCACTCGCCGTCCCATGAGTCCCTTCGCACTACTCTGCAGTACCTTGTATTTCTGGCACTCCTCGCACTCTTGCATAAAACGGTACACATCGTGATACGCGCCTCGCCAATAATACTCCCGAGCCACTCGGTCATAGGTCTTTTCTATTCCCAAGTGACCCGAGGTCGGCGGGCAATGTTCATCTCTCATCACACGCTCCCTGTGCTCCTCTGGCACCACTAATCCCCACGCCTCCTCTCTATGCGTGACCGGGTCCAGCAGTGGATCGTTGCGCCAACGATACAGCATACCGTCCTCTATTCTCCAACCCTGATATTTTTGCGGGAATTTCTCCACCTGCTCGAGCAATTTCAGATATTCCGGATCCGAAACTTCCTCGAAAGCGGCGACGGCTTCGCTGTCGTTTTCACCGCTCCGGGAAAGGGCATCCGGAAAATGGTTTAATTCGCCTTTACGGTAAATGACCTCAAAATCCCACTGTTGGAGCTCTATCGCCCATCTTGCCAGCCGACCAGACGGGTCTTTAAGATTTCTCAACCACTGTAGGCTCTTGTGATCGGTTATCACACTGAATTCGTACCCCTCAATGTACGGCCTCAGCTTTTTCATAGCCCAAATTACCGCCAAGCACTCCTTCTCCGTCGTGGTATAATTCCTTTCCGGCGGCGGACAGCACGCGGCTGATATACACGATCGGATGCTCGCCATCCTCTCCTTCCTGCGTCAAAACCGCCCCTATAGCCACACCACTGGCATCGCATTGTACCTTGAACGGCCTCGAAAAATCGGGCCAAACAAGAACAGGTGCCACCGTGAGCGCGTGCCGCAACGCTTCGAACGCTTCTTGCTGCTCCTCACTCCATTCCCACTTCTGATCCTTGCGAAGCAAACGGGTTAGCGGGACTTTGAGATCGGCCTCTCGCTCTATAAAGCTCTATAAAGTACCAACCCAACATGCCCAGAAAACGCCTGAGCTGCTTCACATTCCTCGGCGCGGGATAGTGTCGAACGGGTGCCACTCTGTCTGGATCGGGCCTAATTATCCAACAGGAAACACAGATACGAAATCTTCGAGCAACAAAACTGACACTTCTCCCTATTTACCGTCAGCCCGGCCTGAGTGAGTCGCTTTAATACAAACTCGAGCCACTCCAAGTGTTCCTCGAAGGTCTCGGTTGCGATCACCAGGTCATCCATAACCCTCGAAATACCCTTGTCCATGAGGCTTAGGAGGAAGGAAGCCTTGCCTTCCTCCGATTGGCGTCTCCAGCGGCTGGCCGAAACCTCCCACTGCAGCCGTTGCAATGGGACGCTGCG
Organism: Nasonia oneida; assembly: GCA_037356405.1. NCBI lineage: Eukaryota > Metazoa > Arthropoda > Insecta > Hymenoptera > Pteromalidae > Nasonia > Nasonia oneida. The sequence goes on along the minus strand of JAZHPH010000270.1, from coordinate 65,052 downwards.
GCCTCTGACTTGCGACGTCATCACCAACTGAGCGGTTGACGTGACCGTGGTTACAACAGGAGGCGACGGTATTGCTCGCCTACCAAACTCGATCACTGGACCCATCGCCTGGTTGCCTCCATTCTCGCTAATTATAGTCTCTCGAACTAATTTTAGAGACTTGTGAATCTCGATGGACTAGTTGGCAATAAGCAACACTCTCGACAGTTAATGTGAACTGATAACCGTAAAAAAAAGACTTTGACCTTTATTAAATATAGAGTGTATTTACAAGTGTTTAAATCTAAGGAAAAGAAGTGATAGTTAAAGTATTAAAGTACCGACGCGTGAACAACGATATTGTTTACGGATGACACTGTGAGGCAAGTACGAGCGCTCACAGTGATTCGGCAATACGTACAGACTATACAATCAGCGAGCGCGGTAGAAGGCCGCTCGCGCAACAGGCGGAGAGAGAGAGAGCAGGAGCGAGCGAGCGCGCGTTGCCATGGCAACCCCCTAATCGATGCCGTGCGAGCGGGCTAATACCTTCGAATTCGCGAGAACGGCTCGCTTCTCGAACCTTCTAGCTCTCTCTCCGCGTAACCGTCTAATTTTCGAACACTCGCTTTCGCTCGAATGTGTGCTACTCGACGGCTTCGGCCGCTCGTTCACTCGACGAGTCCTCCGCTCTTTCCAATCCACGGTTTTCCTGCCGAGAACTGCCCTCTCTATATCACTCTCCGCATAACTTTCCTTGCGCTCCGCCGTGTCCCAAGGGTACCACGGGACATTGTGCTCGTGACCCTTTAGACACGCACGCAATAATCGGTTTCGCTTCACCTCGACCGAGCCACGCACACTAAGCCCGTAGTCTGCGAGCTCTGCATCGAGATCCTCCTCCGACTCCGACACTCCTCGCGTCTCGCGGTCAGTCGACCCAGCGCTCGGCCTAGTCGGACCGCACCATCAGAGACCCGCTCTCTTCCCCCACTCCTCTCCCTCCTCTGTTGGTGAGCTCGAGCGCGCGTGCCGCTTCTCCCGCTCGATTCTCGCGGCGTTTCTTTGTTTGAGGCGTCCGGCGTGGCCAACCTCGCACCACGTGCTGGTTGTCCCGTTACCGGTCTCTCTATCTCTCTCTCTCTCGCTCTTCCTTCGTCCCTCACTCACGAGAGACGCAGGCCAATTCCTCAGTGTCGTACGGCTCTGGGTTTCGACGTCACGGACTCCCCGTTCGACTGACTGGCGTAAGCATTCTCGGTCGCGCTTTCTTTCTCTTTCCGCGGCGTACGCCCCGCACTGCGTACAATGTACTCCACGTGCACCCGCACTGCACGCGCACACACTCATCTCTTTCTCTCTATCTCTCTCACACAACGTTCTCGATGCCGCGTTCTCGCCTACTCCTCACTCGCGCTTCGTTTACTCAAAAACCACTTACCGGGTCGTCGCCGCTGGTGAATCTCTCCTCCGCGGCGCTAGGAAACCTCGCGTACCTCGCAGCAGGCTGGCTTCCCGCGACCGATCTCTTCTCTGCTCTCCCGCGGAAGCTAGGCCATTGGCTCGTCCGTTGGCGTCCTTCCCGTCCCGTCTTCTTCAGCGCCTTCCCTATCTCCTTCGATCGCCGGTGACTGGGTCGTGGCGGTCCTCTCGACAGCGCTTCCTCACTCTCACCCTGGTCGCCGGGATGTACCTCGGGAAAGCCGTAAGACTTCCCGAAGCTCTCGACACTCTCCTCCCACTTCTCTTGCGCTCGCGAACCTCTGCGTTGCTCAGTACTTAACAAGGACTCACGAGATACTGCCGGTCCGGCGCGCTCCAGCCGCGCTCGCTACCTCCCCTACGCCTCAAGCCGCAGCGAAGCCGCGCTCTGATTGGCGGCCCGGGCCGCGGTATCTCTCGCTGATTGGCTAAGCCTCTCTCTCGCGACGTTGCTCGTCTCGCCGCATCGTGGAACGGTACCGCGAGCTCACCAGGCCTGGGAATTCTTGGGACGCGCGACGGCTCTGACAATAAAGCCGCATGGCTCGTTGCCGACCGTTCGCGCGCCATTTTTCATGCAGGGAATCTGCCGGGCCGAAAAGAGATTCTTCGGCGCGGCTGCGACGCACCACGTCATAATTCATATCCTATGAGAGCGGCTTTTGAAGCGTAGGTCGGGTTTCTTTGTATTGTGAAAATGTTTTAGGGCCTCGTGGTCCGTTACGATTTAAAATTTTCTACCGTATAAATAATATCTAAATTGTTCTTTCGCGAAAACTATTGCTAATAATTCTTTGTCGTATGTAGGGTAACGAAGCTCGCTTCCTTTAAGGCAACGAGAAGCATATACGCACGATAGGTCTTTTCCTAATTCGCCTTGGCTTAATATCGTGCTGAGGGCCCAGTCGCTTGCGTCAGTTGTTACGATGAATTCTTGGGATAAATCTGGCGCTTTTAATATCGGTTCTTTACACATCGCGTTTTTTAATTTGTCGACGGCCGCCTGCTCCGCGTCTCCCCACTTAAATTTTGTACCTTTTCTAAGTAATCTAAATAGTGGATATGCTATGTCCGAAAAATTTTGTATAAAGCGGCGGTAATAACTGAAGAGGCCGAGCGCTTGCTTAACTTTTTTCACGTCTGTTGGCGCGGGATATTCTGCCACTGCTTTGATTTTCTTAAAACTTCTTTTTTGAGGAATTGGCATTTTCTTGGTTCTACGGTCATATTGGCCCATAACAATCGTTTTAGAACGCGCCTTAATCGTACCTAATGTTGTTGTGTAGCGTTTCACTAAAAATCATTAAATCGTCTAGATAAACTTCTACTTCGTTGCCCTGCAGCCTTGCCATTGCCAGTGACATGGCTTTCGTAAAAGTTATTGTCGCTTCTTTTAGACCCATAGCCATACGATTGTATTGGAGCAGCTGATTACCATGTTCCCCGTCCGGCGCGTGAATTGCGGTTAAATAAGCCGAATCTGGGTGCATCTCGACTTGATAGTAGCCTTGTTTTAAGTCCACGACCGTTATGTAATTTGCCGCGGCGAGATGTTCGAGTATGTCGCTCGTGAAGGGGAGTGGATAGCAGCTGACTTCCGTCTCCTCATTTAGCGCGCGATAGTCCGTCACTAATCGGAATTTTGTATTGCCCTGCGCGTCGGGCTTTTTTGGAACTATCCATAATGAAGAAGAATAATTTGAATTTGACTCTGTTACTATGTTTTGTTCGCGGAGCTTCTGTAACTCGCGAACCATGTGCTCTCTGAGCATCGGGGGAAATCTGAATCTGTGATTGCGGATTACTTTATTTGATTTTAATGTTATTTTATGTTGAATCAGATGTGTAGCCGGCAACGGTTTTCTTTCGAGCCCGAATACGCCCGCGTACTTATCGATTATTTCTCTTATGCGAAGAACTTCTTCTTCGTTACATCCCCCCAAATCTGCGAGTTTCATGATTTTTTCGACGTGTTCGCGCCTTTCTGCTTCGTTCGCGCGAAGCCTATCGTTGAGGTTTTTTACCTCCTTGTGTTTTTCATCCGCTTTTTCTACTTCGTACATGCGTCGGATAGTTGCGGCAAATTCTGAGTTTTTTTCTGGCGAGCCGTCCCCGTCGGCTTGATAAAGATGATTGTTTGTCTTTATCAAGCCGTCTTTATATGCTGCTAGGTTCGCTTGGGTAGCTAGGCTCGCTGTAATTGCTGGACTCGTCGGAAGATTCGCAGTCCGACGGCCAGGAGTTGCCGCGGCGTTTGTGTTTTCGGTTGCCGTAGCTATCTCGCGATGCGTCTCGTCCGCGATTTCGGGGGCGTTTATTTTTCCGGCTCCTCTTTTTGAGTCTCTGCCCGATTCACTGTCCGCCGTTCGGTGATTCGTTCGATTCTCCCGAATTTTGTACTCGAGTAGATTGTTTACTTTTCCCCGATTTGCCTAATTTATATTTTTCCGAGGTTTTGCCGTCCCGTCGCGAGTTGCGGCTTCTGGATCTATTAGTCCGTCGCGCGCGTGCGTGTGTTTCTTCGTCGGTCGAGATATCTATTAACCGCGCTACTCTCACTTTCTGGCCCACGCTGCTATTGGCGTGATTTAATGGCGCCAATCTGATGAGATGATCTTTTGCTTGTTTATTATCTCGTGTTTGTTTCTTGGCGGAGAGTGAGTTTTTCCCGACTGTGTGCCTTAAAGACTTCGTCTGTTGGCTTCAGTATGCGATTTGCGCGATTTTCACGGAGGTATTTTATTATTTCGAACTCTTCGTTTGATAACTGCATGGCCTCTCTATTTTCGATATTGGTTGCCGTCGTTAAGTGGTCTTTTGACCTATGTCTTTCCTTGTGCTGTGCGCGTTCTAAGTTTGGCAGTGGATTATTTTCTACTGGATTGGCACTTGTAGCGAGTTTGCTAATATCGAAATAATTTTTTACGCCTACCATACACTTTTTGTTTATGCTCAATCTTTCGCGCGCGGCCAGTGGCATGCTCATTCTACTAATTGCGTTTGTGCTTTTACCTGTTGCGTTTAAATTTAGATTACTTATTCTTTCGTTTATATTCTCGAGTTCATATTGGGTCGCGGAGATGTCTGGTAGCGCGTACGCGCCTTCTGCGTTATTGTCGAATATGCTAGTAATTTGCGGTTTGCTTTTATCGCCGCTCGTTTCGTTTGCCGGTTTGGGAAAATCGTATTGTTTTGGTGTTTGATCTAGCGGATATAATCGATTTTTTCTAGCCTCGAGCTATGTTTCGTTCTGCGTGAGTTTATGTTCGATTCGGCTTCTTCGTCGGATGATGCCGAGATACCCTCGTATTCGCGGCGGGACCGTAATGCTTTACGCGTGCGGGGTGATAGCTTTTGTTCAATTCTAAATATTTTGCGTGCATATTTCCTTTGCTTTGGATTCCATTCTGGCTCGTTAGAGATCCACTCTCCTTCGTTTTACTATTAGATTTCTTCATTGTCCCTGTCATAATGTTAAATAAACCCGGAGGAGCCATTGGGGATACGACGGATAATAGATGCGTTTGTATGTTTTTAAAGGAACTTGATTTGTTATTTCCGAGTGATTCGAGCCGAAATTTGTGTGACGTAAAGACGCGAGCCAAGCTGATGTAACAGAATAGACTTACAGTAGTCGCCCGTGACACTGAAACTCTTGTTTTTAACGAATTGGTAAAACAGAAAAACAGAAAAAACGAGCCTAGGTATAGATTAAAATTCATTCAATAGAAGCTGAGATCGAAGCGATGCAGTTTTCAGTCATATAGAGTATATAGGGTGAGAAACAAAATTTTGAGGCTTAATATCTTTGAAACTAACTGGTTTCATAAACAACCCAAGGAAAGGAATCAAGGTGCTATATATACATCCGTACGGACATTTTCTAAAAACACTATTTTTCAACTAAAAATGCATCAAAACACACTTCCTACATGTTTTTACACAAACTCAAAAATTTACTATTACAAGGCTTCCTTAGGAAGGATGCAAAATGTGAGCGAGTGTGTGATTTGAGTTGTTTGTAATTGATCAATATATTACTTAAGTTTAAATTACCAATCATTTCACTGAATCCTTAATTAAACATGATGATTTTTTGTTAGTCATATTATAAATAAAGTAATATGATTGTAAACTTGACTTGTTTTAATTAATCTCAGTTGTTTTTTTTTAATCTGTGAATTTACAGTAAATAATTATTAACATTCATGATGATACGTAAAACATCAAATGCGCCTAACCTTTTTACTTTGGTTAAGTTCTTTTTAGAGATATACGTATATACATTTATGTGTCTTTAGTCGACGTATATACCTACGTCCACTAAACACTTATATATGTATAGATATGTTTAGCATACATATACAACTACCGCATAGAAACACAAATAATTATTTAAATTAAAAGTAACTAGTCTTCGGCTTAAGAGCCTTATGTCACTAGAGTTACACGCTGAGTGCAAGATCTAAGTATGTCCCGCGCTACTCGTCTGCGCGGACGCGTATTTTTGCGCGGATGGTATTCTGTCCGCGCTGCCAGCTAAGGTGGACAGGTTCGTCTCGCGCGGACGTTGTTGGTGTCCCAGCAGTATTGTCACGCTGTAGTATCGCGCACTAGAAAATGTCTACGACTAAGTTGCTTGCCCTTATCTTGTGTGGCTTACGGTGTAGACAGCAAGCCTATGTTCTCCTTCTATTCTCATCTTAATAATTTAAGATTGTTTTATGGATGTTTTTGATTATTAATAATAATTATAGACTGATTAATTGTTATTGTTTTTGTTTTATTGGAGACAACCCAGAATTCAGCAGATGTTACAGTTTTGCATAATTTGGTTATTATAGTATTGTTGTGTCACGGACGAGCGCTAGGCTCTCCGGTGGCATCTCCGATGGCTGATGCGGAGCGCATCGTCAGCAGGGAACGCCGCTGGTTGGAGTTCGCACGGCAGAAGGTGCAGCGTATGCACCTTTGCACGTGCGACCGCTCGCCGCCGACGAGTCGCGTCGACGACAGAGCGGGCAGATCACCGGCGACCACGAACGAGAGCAGAGCTCTCGCTAACTCTCAATAAATTCTATTCTGGACTTCAAGCATTCATTCACGCAGAATAGCCGTCGGCGCGGACCAGCCGCCGACACGCAGGAGTCGTTTAGCAGCGGCCAGTCACCATGCGTGTAGCGTTTTGCCTCCTCGCAGCATACCTGTGTCTTTCTCGTTTTTAATAGAGTGGCTTGGCTTTTCGGGAGCGTCCGCATTATATTTCTGGCCGATAGTGCCAAATTTTTCGCACGTTCCTTTTAAGCTTGGAATTAGGCAGGGCGCGTTGGTTAATAAGCGATGGCCCCGCCTGGGCTATTCGGTCTATCGGTTCCAACGCTCTCTCGGGGAGCGAGGAAAAAGGATAAAGTCCGTCCCGCTAGCGACCCCGACGAACATAATCGGAAACAGACCGAAATCGCGCATGGAATGTTCAACTTAGCCGTAGACCTGACTCCGCGTGAGCGAAGAAGGGTCGGGAGAACGTTGCTCGGAGAGGAATCATCGGACGATTCGGAAACCGACATCCGGGCCAAACGTATGACCAGCACGTGGCCCGAGATGCAAAGCGAATTGTTGCGCGGTAAAGCGACAACGCCGCGCCCGCAGCAGATCGCGAAATTCACCGAGGACGAGAGTCACGATCGGAGCCGCGTACACATGCCTAGTCCGGCAATGTCGGTGAACGAAGCGCGCGCGCTGTCTGAATCGGGAAAGAAGTCGAAATCCCAGCTAAACATGCAGAAGCTGGAGGACAGGTTAACCGGCCTCACACTGGGCAACGTTGGGAACCCCGGGGATTTTCCTGGCGACCCGACGGCAGTACCTTTTTCTGTAAAAGCGCGCGACAAAATCACAAGCAAGTGCCACGCGGGTATTCTAAACCTGCACGAAATTAAAAATACAGCGTGGCAAGGTACAACCAGCGAGAGCCTCAGACGTTGCAGACCGCATGAATACGGTCAACGCCCGCCGCTCAAGCAGGAGGTCCCGCAGGTGCTAAACCCATTCGCCCTCGCCCCCCCAAATGGCGCACGAGCCCGAACACCGCGTGCGCGTAGCCCACCTCAGGCGCTAGCTCATTACGGTTGGCCGGAACAGGAACGTCGGGGGACCCGCGTGGCCCGCGAGGAAAATAGTACGTTCCCGCGAAAGGTAGACTCGCGAAGTGGCAGCGACTCGGACTACCCGCGAAAAGACGCTCGTGTTGTTCACGCAGAGCGCGTCGCCGGAGGTGAGCATGAATCTAACCGCCGAGCGTCGCTCACGGTAATACAGCTTTGCGAGCGGTACGAACAACTGGGCTCGCGCAGCGGAAGCTCGATTGGCAGCGCAGCGAGCAGCGGGTGCAGGAGCAGTCGTTGCGAGCAGCGCATCGAGGACCTAGTCAAGCGCATTGAGGGAATGCAAGCTAACATGCTAGCGCGAATAGAAGCGCTAAAAGAACCGCGCCAAATCCCGACCGAGGCGAAGGCCGCAGGCTCGCAGCAGAGAGGCATTCGCTCCGCGCGAGATGCAGGTCCCCGTCGCGAGAGCGACCGCGCCGTAGAGCCAGGAGACCCGGCCTCGAATTTCCGGCACCGCCGGGAAGCCCCTCGACACGAACACGGGCGCTCGTTGGAGCCGGTTTGGCCAATCTCGAATTCGGATAGCGACACAGATTCCGACTCGGAAAGTGAGTCGGGCGCGATATTTGACTCCGAATTTAATACTGATCACGGTTTTGACGAATATGGGCAGAGTGTTAGCTTCGATCGCTCAACGCCAGGGCGGCACGTATACCGCGGACAACGCCCGGTTGCGACAAAATCGTAGAAACATTCAAAATCCGCGGTTAACTACGGCAGCGAGTTCGAGGCTCGTAAGCGTGAGCGCCCGCACCGTTCCGACGGGCGTGCTCAGCACTCTGACAGCGCATACGCGCTCAGCGACCCGCGGCGGAAGCCTCTGTCCTGGAAACGGCCAGGAGGCGGCGGCCGATATCCCCCGGACGACGATCCGGACCCCGACCCATCCAACGGAGGCCACGGACGCAAATGGGCCCCAGGGCCCCCGCAACGCGGTTTTCCCATATACGGATACACTGCAGGCTGGGCGGACGGGTTCGGCAGCTCCGCTAGATTACCGTTTCACCAGGCCGCGAATGCGATCCCGGAATTTGACGGCGATCCCGACAACCTTAGCCTTTTCCGCAGAGGCGTGCGGGAGGTAATGTTGTCACACGGCCCGGCTTATGAGAGGTATTTGCTCCTCTACATAGCTAACAAATTAAAGGGTAAAGCCACGGAGAATTACCGCGCGCGCATCGCAAATTACACTTCTGTAGAAAAATTATTGCACGATATTACGCTGCACTATGCGAATATCGGCATAGCTGATCAGATTTACACGCAGATGCGATCCATCAAGCAAGGACCGAACGAGTCCGTCGGCGAGTACGGCCTGCGTGTAGAAAAATTGTTTAACCGCTTTATGACTATCGTGGAGTCGGCTCCCGATCTGTCTAACTCGGATAGGCGGGCAAGGAGACGTCAGGCAAGAGTCGACGTGCTGGACCAATTTTTGTTTGGCTTGAAAGCTCCGCTGGACCACCAGGTCCGTTGCAGGTTTCCGAAGGATCTAAGCGCGGCAATCACCGCTGCTATTGAATTCGAGGGGAAGCAGAGCGGCCGAGATGCCGGCAATGCAACTTTAGTGGCTAAACCCGCTATTCAGGTGCGCAGAGCTACCGCAGAGGAGGTCGGCGCAGGCGGCGCAGCAGCAAAACGCGGATGCCAATCAGATTGAAAATCCGCGGGCGCATTGCATTTACTGCGACCGGCACGGGCACTCGGTCGACGCATGCGTCGTGTTGGTCCGTCACGCGTCCGAGCGATCGATCTCCAACCCTTACAAAAAAAAGAGTAACAATAACAAAAATGCCGGTTCCAATAATAATAAGAACGCTAAGGGCGAAAATAATGACGGCAATGGCAACGGCAATAAGTCCAACCAGAAGAAAAATAAAAACTGGAACAATAAAAAACGTCGCGATAGCTCGGCAGAAAATCAAAACCGAGACTCAGATCGCGATAACAAAAACAATTCCGGTAATTTAAACTAGACTCATGTTCGTCGCAATTCTCAAGCGGCGAGCGTCTAGACGTAGAGCAAAATGAGGAACAATGCTCGTTTTCGGCAAAAATAAAATTTCTCACTACAGGGAGAAAGCCTCCAATTGTTTCCGTGAATTGCCCGCAATTAAGAAAACGCACGGGCAAATTTTTCGCTGATTCTGGTGCGGATATCTCCGTCGTGAAAGTTGGGGAGCTAGCCCCCGGCTACCCGTACGACTCGCAGAAAACCATAAAAGTGCAAGGTGTGACTGATGGTACTGCGTACACGCTCGGCCTGGCGGTAGTGCAGCTGCAAGGGTTGCTTTGCAATGTCCACGTAGTATCCAACGATTTCCCTATAGAAAATTGCGGAATCATTGGATGGGACTTGATCGATGCACACAAGGGTTGTGTCGATGCTGCTAACAAATGTCTCCAATTGGGCGACATTAAGCTACCGTTCGAATCCGCCGAGCTGGTCACAATTCCCGCGCGGGTTAAAATGGTTATAGGCGCGCGCGTACGGAACGACGACGTGAATGTCGGGTGGGTCTCTCTGCAGAACCTTCACCCCGACTTACTTTTTGGTAAATTCACGGGTGAGAATATCAACGGCCGCGTATACGCGGAGTGTATAAACATCAGCGATACGGAAATTACGATTGCTACTCCCTCGGTAGAGTTAGAGGAGGTGGAAACCGCCATTACTAACTCACCTCTCGTTGATGAGGACGGCGATGCCGACAGCGATGCGAACTCTTCTGCCAAAATAAGACGAGTGATAAACTTGGATAAGCACGTCGAAAAATACCAAGAGATCCGCCTTTTAAACGAAAAGCTGCAGGCCGATAGCGAAGCCAGACGCTCTCGAGTCGACGAGATCATGCGGTTGGCCAATCTCGAGGGGTGCAACGAAGAGGAGCGGGCGTGCATACGAGCGATTGTTGACGAGTACGCGGGGGTGTTCGGCCTCGACGGCGAGCCGCTCCCTGCGACGCACTTGTTACAGCATAGAATTCTGCTGAAATCAAACAAGCCAATCCGGAACCATCGCTTTCGCTTCCCTCCTGCTATAAAGGAGCACATGCTCAGACAGCTTGCAAAGCTTCGCGAGCAAAATATCGTTGTACCGTCCAACTCAAATTACTCCTCGTCGCTCTGTATTGTTCCCAAGAAGCCAGACGCACAGGGTAATAAGAGGTTTCGATTGGTCACCGATTATCGGGCGCTGAATGAGGAGACCGAGGGCAGTTGCCACCCGCTCCCGTTCACGAGCGACATTCTCAAGCATCTCGCTGCAGCCAATTATATAACTGTCATGGACCTCAAACAGGGGTACCACCAGATTGAGATGCATCCTGATTCCGCGCACCTGACGGCATTTTACGCGCCAGACGGTAAACACGGCAATCAGCTCTTACAGTTTGACAGGATGGCTATGGACCTCAAGGAGGCCACGATAACCTTTACTAGGGCGATATCACTGGCGATGGCGGGTCTGCAGGGCGATGAGGTTGAGATTTACCTCGATGACCTCATGGTTTTTGGTCAAACGCTCGACGAGCGCAACGAGCGTTTGCGGCGCGTGCTAAACCGACTGTTATTGGCAAATATGACAGTCGAGCCAAAAAATGCCAGTTCCTGAAAAAAGAGGCTCAGGTGCTCGGGCATATAGTCGGCGGTGGTCTCATAAAAACCGATCCGGCTAAAACTCATGTCATGGCAAACTACCCGACGCCTACGGATGCACGAAAGCTAAAGCAAGCGATTGGCTTGTTTAGATATTATTGCCGCTTCATTAATGGCTTTTCTAAAATCGCTTATCCGCTATTCAGGCTCCTGCAGAAGGACGTAGAATTCGTCTGGGGAGAAGCCGAGCAGGCCGCGTTCGACTCGTTGCGAAAACTCATGTCGGAGGAGCCAGTACTAAAAGCGCCGGACCTCTCGCAGCCGTTTCTTGTAACTACGGATGCGAGCGACTTTGCTTTGGGTGCGATTTTGAGCCAGGGCAAAATTGGTTCAGACCAACCGTGCGCGTATGCATCGAGATGCTTAAAGGGCAGCGAACTTCGGTACCCCACGTACGATAAGGAGCTGCTCGCAATCGTGTTTGTTAAGGAGCTATTTCGATGCTACCTGTATGGGCGGAAATTCACGATTTGCACGGACCATGAAGCGCTCAAGCATTTCCACACTACGAAAAAGCCGGATTTACGTTTTAATCGGCTAAAAGCAGCGCTTGTCGGCTACGATTTTGATATCGTGTATCGCCCCGGAATTAAAAACGCGAACGCTGACGCGCTATCGCGAAACCCGGTGCTAGCTGAGGGCGAAGCCAATCCGGATCTACCGCGGCTAGAGATGTACGACTTAGCCGACAAGCAGATAAAAGAAAATCCGGACGAGGAAGCAGGCGCGCCACCAGGCCGAATTTTCCGCTCACGGGCGGTTAAAATGCAAAACGGCACCGATCAAGCAAAAGTTCGCCAGCAGTCGTCTAGCGCCAGCAGCTCGATAAGCAACGCCGAGACCAAGAAACCACGCAATGAAAACGCGCTAATTTTTCATAAGAGTTTTTAGCAGTCCGAAACGAACACGATGATTTTTATATATGCCGCGCGCTTCATGATGTTTATCACGGAGACGCGAAAATAAAAATTCGATGGTTCACGGAAGTAAAGGACAAGAAGTTCGTCTACGCGCCGGATTACAAGGACGCGGTATGGTTCGAGTGCGTGCTGACGAGTGTGTGCTGAATAGACACACGGGTAACAGACACTCGCTGGGTGGGATCGAGCTTGCCCGATTTTGGAAAATCTTGCGCGAGTCGATCGAGTTTTGCTCCAAGGCCCCGGCAGTGCAACCGCCGTCAGCGTCGCCAACGCGCGAGGAAAGTATAGACTCGGACGAGTCGATGCGTACGGTGAAATCCGTAATCTCAGCGACCTCGGGAGCATCGATCATGCCCTCTGAGGTGCTACCGTACTTCAAATACGTAGAGCCGGTGGGCCGTGTGACGCGGAGCACTCAGCGATCCCGAGGCGCAGTCTCGCAGAAACTTTACGAGCCTAGCAGTTCGAGCAGTGACGATTCGAGTCCACGAATCTCTCCGTCGGGGAAAGTCGCCGACGAGCTGGAGCCGTTGCAGACACTCAAGTTCCCCCGGAGTCTGGGGTCACTGGGCTCGAGCCTCCCAACGGCCACCTTCACCCCCGATCCTTCAGGCGCCAAAGGCCCAGCGTCGCTTGAGCGCGAAGAGCCTGCCGCGACGCGCGCAAGCTCACCGCCTCGGAGCAAAAGCACAAGCGCCAACGCTTCTAAACCGCAATCGCTAACGATCTGGCCGTGGTCAGGAGACAAACAAAAAACAAAATTAAGGGTCAACATCGAGGACAGGGAATGCGAGGGGAAGGGCGGCGTTCGCATCGATTTGTGGGAGTTAAGCTCAGTCGCGACTTCGAAAAATAAAGCGGCTATTGCCGACGAGGCAATCACGCCGCGACAGACTCGCGGTGTAGAGTATCTCGCAACGGGAGACAATGTGCAAGCACACAGCCCCGGCTCGCTCAGCATAAAAAGTACGCCAGTTGCGCGAAAGCCGAGCGCTCCCAACGGAAAAAGCAACTCGGATAAGCCCAAAAGCAACGCGAGTGGCGGCGGGATCGCGCATAAGCAGAAACCTGCACTGAACGGATCGTCTGCAGCCAGACGAGACGGGTGCGACGCGTTCAAAGCTCAGCCACCCGACCCTTCCTCGACCGAAGGCCCACTCGAAGACTTTTCCGGCGTGTTGCGCAATTACGACCGAAAACCCGACCCGTCGGACGAAAACTCCTCCATAAGCTCGAGGAACGTTTGCACGCACACGTACATTCGCAAAAATCAATGCGCAGAACCGTGCGCGAAACTCCGTCGATCGGATAAGATTCCCAGCGCGCCGCCGGAAAATTGTTTGTTTTACTCCTTCATGAAACTTATGAAGCTCAAAATGTCGGTTCTACAATTGAGACGTCGGCTCTTGGCCTCGCCGATGCTAAGGTCGTGCGGAGAGCCGTCTGAAACGGAGAAAGTCTCACGCCGAGTATGGGACAATTGATTGCGGGTTCATTTTCGCCCACGAGTTCGGAGTGAACATCTGCATTCACTATGGTCTCCCAGGAGACAAGCGACTTTTCTGTCACATTGTGGTGCCGAACGCCTCCGAATTTTTGCATCTAAATTTGACTGGCCTGCATTTTACTCCGTATATTCGGGTAAAAGCTCCACAGGCCCCCGCCAAACCGGTATACCCGACTCGCGACCCGTCTCCGTCCTCCGACGAAGAGTGCGAAAGGGAAAACTAGTCGATACTCGGGCGGAAGAGCCGAACGAAGAAGAAAACTTCGCTCGCAGCCGGTCCTCTGGATAAAGCAGCGGGCGCTAAAACCACCGGCGCGCAGGACGAACCGGCCGCAAGTTCCGAAAATGAACGAACTGTCCCTGCTTCAGCAGCGGCGCCAGTCAGCCCGCACGAATGCCCGACTGGGAATGCATCGGCACTCGTAAACGCTCGGGAAACCGATTACACGGTCAGCGACCCCTGCTCGCAAGACCCGACATCGTTCACGACGCGTGCAGCCTCACATCTCGCGATAGGCAGCCCCGTTACTTTAGGCAACGATAGGCGTAATTCCGACGAGAACAGGCCAGGCGTGAGCGCGGACAGCATCGCGATGCAGCTTGGATCCGACCATCAGCTGCATGATGCATCAGCACTGATAAGCGACGGCAACACGAGCTCAGACGGCTGCGTGCCGTCGGATGATGACAGAGACAGCGCAGCCGCGGTCAAGGCCGCGCTGGCTGATAATAAGTTAAAGCGCTTCGTTGTAGCCAGGGCCAGGCCTCCTCGCGAAAAGCCCCCTTGGGCAATTCCCGACGACCAGGAGCCTTCACCTTTTGTGCACCTAAAGGCTTACAACGAGCACCCTTAACGTTTTAAGGAAAATTTGGTGTACCTGATCTCGGCTGATGGATTTATATCGACCGAGATACAGGAAGCATTGATAGAACGACACTATGTAAACCCCCGTGTGTTCGAGGAACTCGCGAAGATTTTCGGCATAACCAAGTTTTGCACCACGGCCTATCATCCACAGGCGAACGGGTCGATCGAACGGATGCATCATACTCTCACGGAGTATCTGAGGAAATACGTGAAGAAAACTGACAGATGGGACGAATGGACGGCCGTCTGTCAACACGCGCACAATTGTACTGAACATGAGAGTACGCGTTATTCACCGCACGAGCTTTTGTTCGGTATTAAGCCCAGAACTCCGTCGAGCTTTTACCAAAATAACGGCGACGTAACATATAACGATTACATCGCTGACATGACAAATAATTTAACGACGTTGCAAACTGCAGCCGCCATGAACTTGGTACAATCCAAGTACCGGTCCAAGCATTATTATGACCGGAACACTAAACTCAAAACATTTTCGAGAAGACGAAATCGTCTTTCTACTAAAAGAGCCGAAGGTGGGAAAATTCGCCAAGGAATACCGCGGCCTCTTCGAAATAATCGCGATCAACCGCAAAACTAATAACGTCACCTTGCGGAACGACGAGGTGACAAGAACGGTCCACTTAAACAAAATCGAACGGCCTAGCGAGCTGGCCAGAGAAGCCGCGACTTCTGAAGCGGACCCCGTGGAGTAAGACGTTTTTTTACTGTTTTTCTTGCGCGTCCCCGGACGGGCCGCGCAATAAAACAAAAAACGTCTTACTAGCTAAGCCACCTCCACGCGCCCAAGAAGCCAGCCGCTTAGCATCGACTTGCGCTAGCTAACCTCTGCCTCCTTCTATCTTTTAGGCTTTGCGCCGGCAGCGGCCCGGGAAGCAGTGAGCCCTTGCCCTCGGGCGTTTAGGACCGCTTCATAAACCAGCTAAAGGAAAACCTGGGTTTGATTACGGAAAAGATTGCGCCGTTGGCGACATCCAGCACCAACTGGAAGTTGATCGAGAAGGTCGATTTGCGCCCGTATTTTCTGACAGGTTCAAAGTTGGTGCATAAAGTCACGGTCGCGGCTCTCGCGTGTAGACCGCGTTGCGATTCGGTAGGCCTAATTGAGGAAGCCAAGGTCGCCGCCCGCCAGGCCGACCGGGTAAGAGACTTAATACTTATCCACGGCAACGGCATAGGGCCGCAGAGGTCTCGGCGCGCCGTTCTGCCCTTTATTGGCTCATTTCATAGGTGGCTATATGGGACGCTAACCGAAGCCGATCTAATTGAAGTCCAAGAGGCGGTAAAGTCCATCGCTGAGGACAATCGCCGCACGGCCGCGCTCTTAGCCAATCAAACGGAAATCGTCGAGCACGAGTTTTTGGAATTGAACGAGAGAATGCGCAAGCTAGACGCGGCAACTGCCGTGTTAGCGAACTGGATAAGCCTAAACGTTATCGGGCTAGATAATCTCGACACAGAGCTAGAGATCAGAAACGGTTTGGCCCAGTTCAAGTTGGACACGGAGATCATCACGGACGCGATCTTATTCGCGGTCAAAGGCCTGGTCCACCCGCGGATCATGTCCCCCGAAACGATCGTCCGCTCGGCAAAAACGGTGCAGGCCACGGTATCTCACGCGAGATTCCCCCTTTCTCCGGACGAGTCAGCGGCGATTCCGATTATGAAAGTATCGAAAATTTCGGTATTATGCGCGAACGGGTACCTAGTATACCACTTACCGATCCCCTTAATCGACATGGAAAAATTCGTGCTGTTTAAGGCCTCGCCTGTGCCCGCTGTTCAAAATATTTTAAATATTTCCGACATGGCCGCTTACATATGGCCTGCTCACACGTACTTCGCGGTGAGCACGTCTAATCGTACTTATGTCCCGATCCCAACGCAGGAAGTGCCAAATTTACGGGAGTTGTTTGGCACGCTGATCGCGGTAGACCCAGAACCGGTGCGCGACGTGCGCGACAACGTAGCATGCCAGGTAAGAATCGCGGCCGGCCGGGCTATAGAGGACCCGGGCGTATGCGACGTAAAAATTAAGCACTTAAGGGACACTTTTTGCTTTAGGTTGCATAAGACCAACACTCGGGTATACGCGGCAAGGCAGGCAGAGGATATCTTTATCCAATGCACTCGTGCTGAGCAAATCACGTCGCAAATTTCGGGCACAGGTATACTCGAATTACGTGACGGCTGCTCGGCCCACACAGCCACCTCTCGCCTCTCCGCCTCGCACACTTTTACCCAAAAAGTGAACGCATCCTCTTTTGGCTCGTTGCAATTTAATATGTCGCAGCTAATCGCGCGCATGAACGAATCCTCGCACGCGTTGACGGACTTGCACCAAGCAATTGAAAACGAAGCTAAGGTCCGCGCCGAAAGTGCCCACGGCTCCGAAATGGAAAATTTGAAGGCCGGGGCAGGCCTGCGCGACATTGCAGCCAAAGCTCGCGATATCGCGCATAAAAAAGCAACAGCTTTCGAGTTGCGATATCTTAGCGACTACGCATGGTCGATCGGCTACTCGTCCTGGACTTTGATTGGCGTCGTCATCGTCGCCTTAGTCCTGACCTGGTGCTTCTTGCGGTATCGAGCGGGTAAACCCATGCGCGATCTCATTAGCCAGCAGAAAGCGATAATGTAATTGGAAATGACGCGCCAGTTCCGCCGTAGAACAGACGAAACAACGGTCTAACCCCGCTCCCCGTACGCGCACCAAAGCCACGGACAGCCAAGAATGCTGTAGCTTCGCGCCTAGACGCCTTGCTATCTTATACTTTATGATTTTTTTTTGTACCTCTTAATTTACGCCGTAGCTGTAACCAAGCGACTCTATAACGAGAGAGACGCATGAACTACGGCGCATATAGAATATATATATTTTATACTTTTATATCTGATACATATATACTTTTGAATACTTGAACTAATGTGCATCTTTTATTCTATCATAATATATGCTTGCTTATTGTCTTAATTTCAGCCAATATTGTTTAGATTTAAGTTAAGGGTGCAGCGGCAAGCCCGCCTTAAATCATAAGATGCGTTTTGGCAAAAAGCACGCTGCGTCGTGCAACGCCAAGTTATCTAAGCGCATGGCAATGCGATAAGGTAAGCCGGCTATGTATGCGGCGAAGGGCCAGGTTTTCGCCAGGTCCAAGCGACAGCACTTGGCTAGAGTAAGGCCTCTGTTATTCAATTTTTTGTACTGCTTATAATTTCTGTTTCAATTATTATGCTGTTCAATCATATTTTGTATTAGCGCTGATCACGCTTTATTAATTCCTTTTCATTACATATATGTACGAGCGGATAAGGAAAACTTTGTATTTGAGGGCTCTGCCTCTTAATTGTGTAAGGCAGCAGCGGCTGTCAGGAACTACACCCGCAGTTTTACTAACATACATACATTACATAGTTTTTAGCACTGACCTTCACGGAATCAGTAGGGTTTGGTTGGAATCCAATGCGCAGGGACAATGCGTTTTTTTATATACATACATTGTGCATATTTCAAGTTCTGAATTATGCACTGGCATCCAGGGACAATTCATTTTTTTTTAAATTCTGTCAAAGAAAAACCTTAAGTTGATTCCGGCGCAGAGCGCGCTTACGCGCGCGCCGACGCTCACAATACACAATACAACCCAGAATTCAGCAGATGTTACAGTTTTGCATAATTTGGTTATTATAGTATTGTTGTGTCACGGACGAGCGCTAGGCTCTCCGGTGGCATCTCCGATGGCTGATGCGGAGCGCATCGTCAGCAGGGAACGCCGCTGCTTGGAGTTCGCACGGCAGAAGGTGCAGCGTATGCACCTTTGCACGTGCGACCGCTCGCCATCGACGAGTCGCGTCGACGACAGAGCGGGCAGATCACCGGCGACCACGAACGAGAGCAGAGCTCTCGCTAACTCCCAATAAACTCTATTCTGGACTTCAAGCATTCGTCACTTGTGCTCCCAGAGCACCCTCCTAGCACCCCCAAACATCCGTGACAGTTGTTATTGCGTTGTATAGTGGCTTATTTGTAATTACACTGAAAAAAAACAAAGTTAGGGTTACCGGAGAGTCTGGTAGCCACTACCGGAGTTGCTCAAGTAAGCATTGTCAAGTAGCCCTAACCGGAGAAAGTCCGGTAGCCAGTACCGGACAAAATCCATAGGCCAGAGTAGATGAATTTTCGAACTCGTGCTGCCGCATCTGCATTGTTCGTAAACTAGAAAATTATCAATAATAGATAATATGATCGATTGATTCAGTAAAACCAGAAGCCAAATGCTATTAACGAGCAAGACAGCGTAAGTACATTTAGAGGTTATGTTGGACTCCGGCTCTGGCTACTGGACTTTCCGGTTGTGGCTACCGGAGCCTCTCCGGTTGGTGCTACTTTGTACTATCAAGTAACCCTAACTTTATTTTTTTCTCCGTGTACGTATGACGTCCTGCGACGTATTGCATTTAAGCAATATCAGCGGAATCGTTACGAAGCCAAAAACTTACGACTCAGATTAATAAGTAGATCAGCGAGGTTAATGAGTATATCCCCTGTATACACCGAGCGACCAGTTGTAATTATACACTCGATCTGGACTCTTGTACGACGCTCTTATCCGTCGACAAGAGTTATCCGGACTTAAGTCGCGATCCCGATACCTATAGAACTTTATCTTGAATAAATCGTGAAAATCAATCAACTACAAGTGTTTTTCTATTGAATATATCCATCCTGTATAAGCCTGACTACAGCACAGCAGCAGAGTTTCCAGCCCAAGCAGTTAAACCCAAGTAAGTAAAATTCAATAATTAATTATAAGTCGGAATTGTGACTTAACATACGTTTGACGCTTGCATAATTAAACTTAACTTACAATATTTTCTTATATTCGCTCTCTATCGTGACCGGGATACTGGAGACTCCTTCATGGCACATCAGATGCTGATTAGTTTTATCTTACACGATTACTCGTGGCTGATTGAAGTATAAATAATCTAAGTTGCTCTATGGTTTCTTACTAACGCCGGTCTGCTGTCGACGGACCCTTCGCTTATTGCTCGATGCAGACTCTCAAACCAGAAAACAAGGAGTTTACTATATCTCGCACTCAGAGTTTGAAGGGTTTGCACACACTCAATAAGCGATGCGTACTGAGGGATAGCACTCGTACTCGCTGACCGGGTACAGCTACACGACAACAGGATACCTGAACAAAAGGTGCTCCGTAGATCGTTTCCTGGCTTTTTAAAGCCTCGGTGACGATTCAAGGAGTTGTGAAATTAAATGAAACGCGGCAACGATCAACCAATCAACATCTGACGTGCAAGGATGATGTACAAAACTAAGTCAGTAATACGCGCGTAAGAAGTGTTGACTCGTAGGTCAAAGCACTCGCTCTGATGTTCAGCGATTGGTTTCGTACTGTCGCAATCGGTTTAGTATACGTCGTTGCTGGCTAGCGTTGAGCTTCCTATGTTTTAGTCAAATACGTCCAAGGATTCCGATGATTTTTATGTAGATCTTTTTAGCTTGCAAACTCTACACTCGTAGGGGATCCTCTGCACACATTTTCCATTTGTTTAATTGATATGGCAAACGACACATAGCAGCCAACTTGTATTATGGTGTTCTGTTCCTTTAAATCAACAATCCTCCTTACAACCCGTGCAACTTGTGAACAACGGGGGTTGAGGTATTGATGAATGACGGGTAGTTGTTATTTTAAGCCTTTTTAAGGAGACCATTGCTCTTGAATTTTGGGCCGCTTCCTTTTGTTTTTTCCGCTGTTCTCGTTTTCTTATTCTATCTCTTTCTCTTCTCTATTATATCTCTTCCTCTGTTTCTATGGTCTTGCCGTGCTTTTTATTTTGTGATTTTTACTTGTTATCTATTAATTTCGTTACTGATTTTTTTTAAAGAGTTTTCGCGGTTATTTGCTTATAGTCTATGCCCCTAGTCGCTGAACTTTTCCAGAACCAGGTTATCCAGTATACTATAATATCTTATGTTATAAATAAATGTTTTCGCTTGTTTACCAGCACAAACCGGTCCTCAAATTTAGGCCTCTTCTTCTCGGACTCTTCTTTCAGGCACGTGAGTTGTGTCTATAACCTTTTGTTTTTTTCTTATGAGCTCGCGGGCTTAGCTGACAGTCACTCTCCCGCAGCACTAGCGGGGTTCAGAGAACTCGACGCCCTACTGAAAAAGCTTCAGTGAAAATCAGATGCTTTCCAGGTGATTTTCAAGGGAAAAGCGTGCCAATTTCGTATTTGATTAGCAGATGATTTTCAGGCAAAAACACGTGACCTCTTAATTTAAAAATCTAATTTTTTTTTGCATTTGATTAGCAGATGATTTTTAGATGAATATCATGTAACCTTTTATTACTTTAAAATATTATGTTTTGGATTTATATTTGCTATAATTGGATAAACTTTTCAAACATTGTTATTATCATTATTATTTTTATTATAATGGTTATAATGCTAGATTGTTCGCGTTTGTTATTTCGGAATAATTATTCAAAAAGACTGTTGATGTTTAGTGATAAATTTTATCGTTCGCAAAGATTAATAGAATCTTTTTCAATATTATTTATATTATCATTTATATTTTTTTTTTAAATTGTAAATTGCTGATTTTAATAACTTTCAAATAAGTGTACAAGAATAATAAAAATTTTAATTGATAGAGAGATAAAAACAGTATCAGGAACTTTATTTGTGGTTAGAAGTACTAAATAAGTATTTGGTAAATTTGTATGTTTTTTATTACAAAATATATTTCATCTATATACAATGCTCTTTTGATATTAGAAATGTAACATATTTGGTAATGGAAAGATGTGCATTAGGGTGTCCCAAAAAACACGAACTTTCGACTAGCAAAAATCTTGATGCAGTCTCTTATTCCGGCATAGCAAAAAGTTAGCCTGCATTATTTTTAAAATTTTTAAATTATTTTTTCGCACCGCTCAAGCCTCACAAAGATTTTAAATGTAATACCTATACAAAAAAACGGTCTGATGCTTTGAATGTTTTTTAAGCATGATGTAATGTAGTGAGGTCAATTTTTTGTTGTGTACGTGTTGCCTATCAATTATAACGGGTTTCTTTATCCCGTGTATAAAGAGTCAGTGACGAATTCACTGATCTATCGAATAGCGAGAGGAGTAAAAGCAGCAGCTCGTTGCAGGCTTCTTGTAGGCTGTGCGAAGCCTGGCCCGTAGCGTAGTATGCTGTACATGCTCGTCCTCGAGCACGTGAGCCCGCGGAGGCGTCGTGAGAGTTGATGCTACGTAGCTTAATCGCGGATGAAATGTATAATCGAGAGAGGCGAACGTGGGGAAAAGGTAGTGAGTCAGGTGCGAAATAACCAAGCGCAGGTTGTAATTCCAGTTAGATTTATATAAAACCGAGTAAATAAATGTACAATCGCAACGCTAGGCAAGAGAGAGACGAAGCAGAGCCTAAAGCGGAGAGAGAGAGAATAGCGATCAAGCGGGTACTTACATTCGCCTTCGTGCTGGCTCGCAAGGATGCCGCGTGGCTCGACCGGATTGGCGTAATCTGACGACCGTGACCCACGCTGGGCAGCCAGGAAGATGCTTCGTGGCCTTGTGTGTGTGGCTGGGTGCAGCGGGAGGACGAGCGGCAATAGCTGCTCAGCTCGTGACCGACGCGCGAAGATGACCTTCACTGGAAAATGCCCGTACCCGACGACACACCAAGAGCGCGGTTCCGCTGCAGCTACAATCTTCCAGGTCTAGCGCGCGCAAAAGCACCGAGACCTTTTGTGTATACAAAGAGTTCGACTGTACGGTTCGACGGTCGGAATCGAAGTCCCTTAGCGCGGCAGCATGGGCAGCGCGGACTTTCTCCCACTCTCTCTCGCGACACACTCATACACGCGCGCGGCTCTCTCTCTCTCTCTCTCTCTCTCTCTCTCTCTCTCTCTGTGTTCGCTAGCTGGGCTTTCTGATCTCTCACTTACCTTGTAGCTGAAATAACGTTTACGACATTACATATATTTTTAGATATGTTTATATACAGTAATGAGGGAGAGAGACATAACGAGAGTACGCTAGTCAACTCGTTATACAATTCAGAATATCATAGAACTGAATTTCATTAAAATAGGCTTGTTCAAAGCTAAGATATTCAACGATAAAAACAGCCATTTTTGCTGTATTTAGAGCCTTATACAGCCCACAAATATTTAGTTACGGAACTAAGATTTTCACATTACTGAACTTTCACTCTTTGTCAACAATTGGCCAAGGCGTTGTTCACCTAGGAATATTTTTTTTCATTTCAAAAATATTTCTGTTTGACCGATATTTCGAGCTAGTACCTTGTCCGGGGCAATAAAGACCTAAAATGGATCCGTAGGCAAAAACTTTAGGGCTTGGGTCGGGTGGTCACTCAGGTCAAAATTTTCACGATCATGCTTTTCGATATTTCTATGGGATTGTCAGCTATGAATCTTTCTATATATTTTTGACAAATATTAGTTAAATAAACAATATCATTGTTTATTAAAATTTAAAATCAGTTTTTTTGATAAAAAATAAACATATTTGCGGAAATAAATAAAAAATTATTGTACCTATAAAAACTATAATAGTAAGAGTAAATATATTTTTGTTATTTAGTTTAAAATAAATAAAATAGGAGAACTAAAAATCTTAGTTTGTCATGTCGACTAGGGTCAAGTTTGGAAAAGGAGTGACAGGCCATAAATTTTGTAAAGGATAGAGCCGAAAACGCATCCCAAGGGTCGGATTAGCTGAAGGTGATTATCGCCGTCACCTCAAAACACTTGCTTAGCTGAGGGCTCAAGTGCACAAACTTTCATCAACTTTTGAGCAGCTTGAGCGCCGCCTAAAAATAATTTAAAAATTCTAAAAAAAAATGCAGGCTAACTTTTTGCTATGCCGGAATATGAGACTGCATCAAGATTTTTGCTAGTCGAAAGTTGTGTTTTTAGGGACACCCTAATGTACATCTTGCCATTATCAAATATGTTACATTACTAATATTAAAAGAGCATTGTATATAGATGAAATATATATTTTGTAATAAAAAACATACAAATTTACCAAAGACATATTTAGTACTTCTAACGACAAATAAAGTTCCTGATACTGTTTTCATATCTCAATCAATTAAAATTTGTATTATTATTGTACACTTATTTGAAAGTTATTAAAATCAGCAATTTACAATTATAAAAATATATAAATGATAATATAAATAATATTGAAAAATATTCTATTAATCTTTGCGAACGATAAAATTTATCGCTAAATATCAACAGTCTTTTTGAATAATTATTCCGAAATAGTAAACGCGAACAATCTAGCATTATAACCATTACAATAAAAATAATAATGATAATAATAATGTTTGAAAAGTTTATCCAATTATAGCAAATATAAATCCAAAACATAATATTTTAAAGTAATAAAAGGTTACATGATTTTCATCTAAAAATCATCTGCTAATCAAATGCGAAAAAATTGGATTTTTAAAATAAGAGGTCACGTGTTTTTTACCTGAAAATCATCTGCTAATCAAATACGAAATTGGCACGCTTTTCACTTGAAAATCACATGTAAATCATCTGATTTTTACTGAAGCTTTTTCAGTAGGGCGGACACGGCTGACTTGACGGACTCGATATTGACGCTCCTAACGAAGACTGGCACTACTCAGCTGACTGCGAACTCTAGCTCATTTCATGACTTGTAACGAAGGATCGCACGAAAACCGAGATTGCCGCGATGACTAGCTCGCTAAGAAACCTTTGCATCGAATAGTAGTACGTGTTGCGAGCTCGTATTTTTAAATGCACTTTTTAGATGCACTTGCGCTTCGGGATTTTTCCACTGTATTCCAGTACTTCTCTTGCGCTTGAACTACTAAAACTTAAGCCCATTCTAACTGCTCTAATGCGCACATTAGCACTTTTCTTGCCACTTGCACCGCGTCTTTCTCGAAATTTTTATTTGCCATTGCTGCCTATTACTCTGATGTTATATGTACTACTATTTGAACTGCACTGGCTACGGCTAGTGGTGCGAACGTCGTATAGCCTATTTTTGCTGAGGCTAGCATTTCGTGAGTCAATGCTCTCACTGATTGACTTTAATATTATTTGCGTTTTAATTTTTGAATTCAAAAGTGGAGTTTCTACGTCCCCATATAATACAAATGATGGCAGCACTTACTTTATTATCGACTTCGACTATTCTACTCCCTGCATTTCCGACATTTTGTGTAAAAATTGGTGATTTTAATTATCGCTCTACAATTTCTTTGATTTTACATTGAACGTTCGATTTTTCGGCGTATACTAGTATTGTTAATGCTAAACGATATAAATTATGTTCCTACCTCATTTATACATAATTATCATACTCAACTAAGAATTTAGTGACAATTCACTAAAACTCATTAATTATTAAAATTTTTCAAATTCTTATACTTTACCGCTTTTTGGGGTATCGATTTACACTTAAAAACGAAAGTTGCAAACCATTGTTTATAAGCTTATTATGAACAAACTTGCAGTGCGAAAATTATTATTTTTGTCTAATTTGTTAATTAAGCATCTTCTGCCTATATATAGCTTCAAAATTTCTAATTTACGTAAACTACAGTAACTTCGTTAATAGTAATTGTATTGTCATAAAACTTTTTCTATAATTTACTATAATAATAATATTTCAATACATAATAATTTAATGAGTCCTTGAATAATTTATTTAATTGAAACGAAGAAAAAATTTTTGATTATGTCCTGCATTAGTCGATTTAATCTGTTTGCTCCTAGAAGTTTCCAATTTCAATGCTGAGTTTCACGATTTTTGTCTACTCAGATCGGTAAATTTCATTTCTAATTTTCGCTCCTTGCAATAGTCGTAGTTAGTAAATTACTCTGGCCAAACGTACGGTTTTTTGTCGTTTTATCGTTACAATGGTTTGTCGTTATAAGAGGTTTTATCCCAGTGGAAGGTGGGAACGCGTAAACGTAAGTTGTAATTATTTTTGTTTACAGTAATCCATTCTTCTGTTCGGTCGTGTATTTATTTACAATTTTTTTATTATGTTGTTCGTAGTTCACGCATTGAAGTACGTTACGTGTTTTCCGGGCCAATAACCGCTATATGAATGAGAGGCTTCAGGGCTGTTTCGACATCCCCTTCTACGATTGGCATCTCAACCGATTATTTTTATCAAAAGAGTTCGTATCGACTGAGGGCTTTGCAGTGGAGGTCGAGATATTTTAGAACCTCCTTGTTCTGTGTGTTAGTCGTTTCCCTATATACCGTCAACCGCTGGACCGCCAATTGTTGAGGACGTCCCGAAGTCTTTTTACTCGAGGTTCTTCTGTTCGTCCGTCAAGTTCACTGCTATCTGCACTTAAGGGGATGTCGGAGCCATAATGTCGGTAATATAGAAATCTACCTAACCGCAAAATATATTTTTTGCAATAAATAAAAAATAAAGTACGTATAGCCCAAAAACGTTGTGTTCCGCGTTGCCTATCATTATTATCAACAATAAGGAGTCATCAAACTTACATTTAACAGCGTATTTTTTACAAACAATGTAAACTATGACGCGAGGTGGTGTGGTGACGTAGGCCGGCATGCGGATATGAAAATTGCTCATTATGAAAACACACAGCACTGCACATCACAAACTTTTGTGTTCCGCGGTGCCTATTAGTTTTTGAAACTTGTGTAGACCTGAATTAACACTGATGAATAAATAAATAAGGCAAACAATGTAAACTACGGCACGAGGCGAGTCGACACGAACGACGCCATGAAAATAACTAGTAGCAGTAGGCGACTGTAGATGGCGCTAACAAGGCTTTCTCGTGCCAAAGTAGTTATTGCTTTTACAAAGATAAAATATTTATGCCTAATATAATAATATAAAAAATTGTTTTTCTATAAAGTTTTTTTATAGACTTATATTAACCTACACACAAGATATAGACGTTTTTCCTATTATTTATTTAGCGTTTTGCGAGTATATTAGACTTGTTCACGGGCAGGTAAATATACAGTCTGTGGAGACCGGGCAACAGTTTAGAAGGAGTGTTGCCCGGTCCCCACAGGCTCTAAGAACATTGTTAATAGCAGTATCTACTTACTCATGACTTTAAATAATACGATATCGAATAGAACTTTTACTGGCTTCTATAAAACTGTCATGACCAATACAGAGATGATATATATTTTCCCGTAGTATCTGCTGGGACCTGGTAGCAGTTCTGCATGAGGACTGATGTCCGATCTCCGAAAACATTGCGGGAAAATTCTCGAATCTACAATTAACTTTCCATCCATTGTGACATAATACATGCAACGTTATTTAAATACAAAAATTTCTGAGACTTTTAGTTGACAGAAGGGGGTATTGTATTAATCTATCACAAGGTATGGACGTTTTTCTATTATTATTTGTTTTCCATAATACGGGCAGTTACATGATATATAGTCTGCGGAGACCGGGCAGCAGTTCAGAAGGACTGTTGCCCGGTCCCCACAGGTTACAGAACAATGTTCGAAGCAGCGTGAACTAGTAAGAAGCAAAAAAGCAGAAAAAAAGGATGGTCATTCTGTGTTGGAGAATAACTTTTTTCATGTAAAAAATCAATAATTTTAAATTTAAACAATGAAAAAAATTGCTGCTATTTTAACGTAAAAATAGAAAATTTCTGAAAATCTGACGGCACTATTGAAAATCTGTGGTAAAGAAAATACAAATTTTATATTGTAGATTTTCATATGTATGTATTGCTGGGCTACACTGAAAACAACTCAGGGAATAAGCTGTACGATTCACAGGCAACCAGTGCTCCCCAGATTTTCATACAGCGAAGTCACAAATTTCGGAGTACTCGAGCGGTCCGAAATCGCCATACTGCTGTGCAGTAAGCATCGTAAGGAGAGGGGAACTCTTTCAAGAGCAAAACAGTGCGCGCATAGACACGCTCAGCGTTGTGCGTTTGAGGTTGGTATAAAGAAGGGGGCTAGATAACCTCACTTTTAACCTTCTGCGCATTCGATGTGTATCTACCGCGCATGTGCTACGTAATATCCGCTTACCGCAGTGGCCAGTGCTTGGATCGGTTCAACTTTTCGGCGATATTATACTTAAGTGAGTGCGCAGTGCAAAACGGCAATGACGACGCGATGCAGCAATGTTATAAGTACTTAGTTTAAAGATCAGAAGTGCTGCTATGACGCCTGTACATTGTGTTTTGATATTATCATCGAAGCAAAGCCGAACAGTTATGATCTGGGCAACCGGCTGGCGACATGTCTACGCCTGCCGCGTATGTTTTGACGTTTTCAAGCAGCTTCCTGGCTTCTGCTCATTCGATAGTGATGCACCCAGAATGGCCCTAACGATGCGATGTGTGAGTGTCAGTCCATCGAGAAATGCTTCAGTATGGGAAGAAAACGTAACTCCGTAAATGTACTCTAACGAGAAACTTGATTTTTTGCTTGAAGGTTATCTTTTGTTTTTATGACTACTGCAGCTGCTGATCTTGCTACTGCTAGTTCTACTACTGTGCTGATATATTTTTCTTGCTACATACTATCTAGGTGACGATTCACCATCACATGAGACCCACAAAAATTATTACTGTGTTCTTGCAGCATTAATCATTTTCACAACAAATATTTATTGTGTTATGTGCAGAGAAATCAGTGACCATGTGATCTCTTTTTAAAGTTAAATCAGTGTTCTAATTTTGATGTTTCCTACTTTCAGTTATGTGGAATTGGTGTCGCAATTCACACCATGCATGCACTACCCTGGAGTTGATTCGCACTGTCTGGGCAGTGTAGCTCGACGTTGCTTGGTACTTTGAATACGTGAAGGTGTCTTTGGAGCAAATTTACACTCTTGAAGCAGTGTAGACTGGCCTTGCTGACATCTTCAACCATATCAAGGTGACCCTGGAGCTAGATTTATTCTTCCTGTTGTGGTACTGATTGGCATCCCTGGTACCTCAACGTTATCTGATCGTGCTGTTTGGTGTTTCTGGCTGATCTAACCATCTGAAGACAATCCTGGAGGTATATTCGAACTTTCTGGCTGTGCATAAGGCGTTTCTAGTTGCCTGAACCACCGGGAAATAACCATAGAGCTGTATTTTTGTTTTTTGGCAGTCCTGGATGGCGTTGCTGGCTGCTTGAACCACCTCAAGATGATCTGGAAGCTGGATCCGTACTTTCTGGGAGTAATGGTGAGTGTTCTTGGATACTTTAACCACTTTAATAGGGCTATGGAGATGAGTTTATGCTATCCGACATGATAATGTTCAAAATATTACAATAACTTGTGCTGTATGTTTAATTGATATTGTACTTTTATTAGTTTTCATTGGAAATGCTGTGTGCATATTTTAAGTCTTTTAAATATATATTGTTTACTGCTTACAGGTACCTTATCAGTGATAATTATTATTATACTCCTATATTCTGTTTGTAAATATAAACTATGTGACTGAAAAATGTTGTTTGACGATGTTTATACTTAAAAGTTGCTTTGTTTAAAATTTGTTTTCTATGAGATCAGTGGTCTTAATCTATCAATAATTATTTGTGAGAAAAGTTTGTAATATATTTTCCTGTATGTCCAGTTGTACGAGCAATGCTGTATTTGTTGACATCTACTACATGCACCGAAGGATAACAAAAGATATTGATGTCGTTAGTATCTGAGCTATCAAAATCTTGGAGTAGGAAGAAAGCTCCACCAAGACTCCAGCAGTACCGCTCTATTGATGAATGAGTATTTTTATCTGGTGAGATCAGTGAGGTGCATAATTATTTATGAGTATGAGTTTTTAATATATATATTTTTTTTTATTTTTAGTATTTAAATAATACTACAGTTACGGATGTCATGGTCTACTAGAGGGAGTCGTAGGATCCAGGGCATTGGACACATACTTAATCATCGATAACTCTGGATCTTCGTTAGTGTACAGCTTTCAGGTACAATATATTATATATAATTTATATAAATTCATGTTACTAATAAAATTTACACGTTTTTCAAATGCAGTGCTAATATGTATGTATAATCATGCATTAAGTGCATATAAGATGGTTTTACTTAAAATATTATTTACATAGATTTATTTTCTTATTTTAATTTTACTTTATTGTTCTTTCAGGTAGAAAAAAGGCAAGATGCTGCAGCAAGTATTAATAGTTCCAAGAGAAAGTAGGAAGAGTAAGGCATTTTGATAGTAGAATTAGGAAATGGATGTTTGGGAATATAGTTATAGTTTAGACTTACAGAAGTTAAGTTGGCCCCTCGGAGCCTTTCTTAAATCTGAGCTGTTCCATTATGTGATTCAGATTTTTCTACTTCAGTACTATCTATTTAAGTTTTAAAAGTAAATTATACTGATTCGTGTGCCCCGAGCTCGTATTGACATCATTATTAAAATGTATGTATAAAATATCGTTTTTTAAAGTATACTTTGGATGAAAGTTTTTAAAAAGTATATTTGTCTCGGTAAAATGTTAAGTTTTCAAATTTTGTACAACTTGTACACTCAACATTTTTATGCAAAATGCATATCCTTTAATTTACACGTTAAAAAACTGATTTGTTGCAGTAGAAAAATGATTTTGGGTTGTTAACTCGAGTTACAAACAGTTTTATAATTTAATGTTAACAAAAAAAAGTTTAAAAATAGACAACTTTTCCGTATAACATTTTTCTGTAGAATGCTTAGATTAAAGTTACGGCCAAAAAATCGTTTTTAGCGATTTTTGGAGGTACCTGCGTTCTGCATATATGTATATTCGGGAACAGGCTCAAAATAGAACCATAAGGTTCTAGTAATAAGGACAGTTCCCAAAAAAAATTGTAGCCCGATTAACACAGTTCTTCAGAGATAATCGTGTGACACCAAAATCTTTATTGGAAATACACGTAAAAATAAAAAAAAATGGAACATTTTGTGCTTTCACTCTCATTTTGAAATGGAGTAGACAATCGGAATAAAAAAAAAGTTTTTCAGTTTGTGTGAGAGGAGAGTTGTTCTAAAAGTTCAGCCCGATTGCTTGAAAATTGCGTGAGATGTCCCATCTCGCACATTTCACGCTGGCGAAAATATGCTTGCGTACCGCGGTCGTGCCTAAAAAATTAAAATAGAGCATGACAAGCTCGCATTTAGAAAGATTGCAGAGAATCGGGAAACCTAAAAAATTGTAATTTATACTATACGACTGAGTTTCTGTTAAATATAAGCCTAAACGGTTGAAGATTTCTTGACATATTGTATATCAGTCGTATAGCAGTCGTGCCTTATAAGCAGCTAATCAAATAAACTAATAAGTATAGATTGTATTGCTTGCATGAAAACAATTTTTTTATGTAAATAATTTTATTCCTGTCATCTCAGCTTTCTACTGTATTGCATGGTTGTGCTATCTATGCGCATACTAATTTGGCTTCTAATAAATTGTATGCTACAAATTATTATACATTCAAATTGTTTTTTAAACAATTTAAAAAGAAAATAAATAAAAGTTATATAAGCTTAACATATGTTAGACTTAAAAAACTCGAATAAAAAAAAATAAACGAAAAAAAGATATGTAAATAAACTAAATGAATGCAATGAAAATAAAAAAATTACAGTACGGCATAAGTATGTCAGAAGTACTTCATTGCAAGACAAATTTCTCTATTTTTGTTTTATTGATGACTATATTTCTTGTAGTGCATGCTTATTTTTTCTATATAAAAGAATTATTATTAGTTGTGATACAAAGAACTATTACATTGAATAACAAGAAATAATATTTACACGAATAATACAAACAAAAAATTGAAAGGAAATAAAAAATAATTTTATGTATTACTTAAAATTGCAAAATTGAATATAAAATTATGGAAATCGCTTTACATAAATTATGTCTATTGAAGGCTTTATCAGATACGCGTATTTATAACTTTTTATATTTCTTGTATTCTTTGTATAATACTTATATGTTACTATCTAATAAGTTTTCTACTGAATGTTGAATGTTTTATGTATAGTAATGTAAAGTATCAAAAATTCAAAATGACAAAAAACAGATATATGTATATATATTTATACTAATCAGGAAGTGCGTTGTCGATGCCTTGATAATCATCTGTATGTCATTTTGTACATTTCTAAATTTTATTTATTTTTTACAAATAAAATATTTTGAAAAGAATGGCATTTGACAGAAAATAAAAAAATATACAAATAGTCATGACCGTTGCTAAAAAATATTATTCAATTGTCCGAATAGTGGAAAAGCACGGTGCAAATTGTATTACATTATATCTTTATTTTAATTGAGGCGCCATCTATCGGCTGATTTTGGTTAAGATAGATGGCGCCATCACCCAATGTACATATCACGTGACACAAGCAGTAGATCCCATAACTCGCGATTTCTGGCTACGACATCCCCTTAATACTATTAAAAAATTCATTTCACCACATATTATATGAATAATAAGGATTTATCATATGAATAATAAAAATAATTATCCTATTACTAATTTGTACAATAATTTTTCCTCAACCTGTACTATAAAATTATCTAAATTAAAAAAAAATGTTTGTCCATCTATTTAATCGTTAGTAGTCCGCTCGGACACGTTCGGACGTCCAAAATGTCACGTTTGTCTGTGGAGTAAGTCCCGTCAACTGTCCGCTCTGTGTCGTATGTCCGTCTATATTTAAGTATCGCAGAGTGTCCGCGTACGCCAGTACAAAATTTCATCAGTACAAGGAGTTTCCTTGAAATGGCTACGGTCTTACGTAGCAATTCAAGGAGTCAACGCTGGAATTTCTCCCTCTTTCTGCTAATTAGTGGTTTGATCCTGACGCTTTTTGCGATTGATAGACTGCCAGCTGTGTACAACTTGGAATCTTCGTCGGTGGTATATGCACGACAGTTTCTGCGGGTGGAGACTGAGGTGTGTTAAACTATGTTGTTATTTCCTCAATATTGCAAGCGGTGTACTTGGGACCATAAACCAAGAAAGGTCTAGCCGTTGGCAACTCAAGAATTTCGTCCTTAGTGTGTTCAACTGTCTTAGTCTTTTTCTTGTGACTGCGTTTACTTTTTGGGACGCAAAAACTGTATCCTCTTATATGGCAACAATACTTATTAACAACAATTATTAAAGCTATTACAATTAACGGGCTTATCGCCGCCGATGAGACGTATGATGTATACAGGTATTTCTCTCTCTTTTGGGCTGCAATCTCAGTAAACTTGTTTTCGAGTAGCTGGAGCGTGATGGCATCCTCACTTTTCGTTCATTTGCGAATTTGTTGTTTCTCCGCGTTTTTAATGTCCGGGACCTCGTTAAAAGAGTCAAAAGCCTTCATGATGCTATCGGTTGAAAATGTTAAGTCAAATTTAAGTCCTGGGTTATACAGGTAGGTTTCATTTGTCTGTATAACGTTTACGCCGTGCATTATGTTTTGGCTGGTGTGATCATAATACTGTCCACGTAGCGTAAATATACCTGTCTCATTTATTGTCAATTCAGCCTTGCGTTCATCGTTACATCCGATACGCATTTGGATCGGTTTGATGACCGAATACAGCCATTCGTCGGTACTACTGAGCTTGCTCCAGTACAGAGTGGACTTAGTAGATATAGCTAATTTGCACGCTCTCAGTGTGGCTGGCGTTGGTCTTGCTAGTAGTGCGAACTCGCACAGACTATTATCGTTGTCGATTTTGAACGGCAAAGATCGATATACTCTTTTGTAGCCATTAAAAATTTTGCATGTCATATGACACTATTAAGTGTGAATATTGTGGGACTAACGTCACATAGGCGGTCACGTTAGTTATGATTTCTTGGGGGATTAGTAGTAGATGTATTTTATATTATGAATATCTTGCCTTATCTGAGAGTGGAAATTCTAGAATCAGGACTAATTTTCCTCCGACCGTGCTCATACTGATTTTAGACATTGCATGTAACATCTCTACTATTACAGTGTTATGCTCCCATGGTAGAGCATGTCCATTTATTGTTTTAAGTATAGATTGAAGTTGCTCGTATATAAAAAACAGTGGGTGTAAGTGACCTTGCGTAGCCGTTTCTATGGTATTCACAAGAGTTTTATACGAGTTGATACTGTGCTCTAATGATTGATCGAATTGGAGAACCCACTTTAGTAAAGTCTGGACTGTTCGGTTAGCAAAGTTATCAAGTTGGTTCGTTCTATTTGCTAACCTTAGAAATTGTAAGTGTTGCTCATGTAATGTTCTCTGAGCATCATTGAGTTTTTGGTACAGTGACTCTAGGTTAGACTTTACTATATGAGTCTGACTGGCTAGTATAGTTGACATGTTGGCCGTCCTCTCATATAGTCTGTCCACGTCAGTTTTACTGAGGGTTTATTTATAAAATTTCTCTAGTTTATCCTTATGTTTTACTATTAATTTTCTATTTTTTTTCCATTCTTATTATCTCTGATTTCTTTTACTATGAATTCGCCATTATAATATTTATCTAATTTTCCATATCTAGGCTCTTTGAGTACTCTTACTTCGTCTCCTACTTCTATATTTAGTGGTCTTGCCTTTTTGTCATAATATTGTTTGTTTTTATACTTGGAATTACCTGGAGCAATAGTTTGCATTTCTCTTAAACATTCTGTCAGATCTTGTATATACGCATTATACGTTTCTAACTCATACTCGCCAGGCAACTTGTTTGGAGTTCTGGCTGGGCGTCCGTATACTAGCTCAAACGGGATGTAATCTGTCGATACATGTACTGAAGTATTGTACTCGTGCATAGCAAACGTAACCACCTTATCCCAGTCCTGTTTGCTAGACGCCTTGTTCCTCAAGAAATCTGCCAAGACAGCATGGTTTCTTTCTAGCGACTCGTTGGACTGTAGATGATATGCTCTTGTTGTATCCAGTTTGAATTGGTACATTTCCGCTAGTTCCGATAATAACTTATTTTGGAAGCTCCTGCCTATATCGCTCAATATTATACGAGGTATACCGTACTGCGCAAATAAATGTCTCGATAAAGATATGCGATGGTGACTGCTTTTATATTGGGGACGGGTACAGCTATACAAAATTTCGAAAATTGACATTGCATGGTTGGAATATGCAAATTTCCCTCTGTAGTCTTGTATCTATCGCTACTTTATGGAAGACTTCACTTGGTGTGTCCGTGATTACCATCGGTACTCGAGTTTTAATTCTTACCAGTTTCTGTTCTTGGCATATCTAGCATCCATCATTCCCTTCCAATAGTATTTTTCGCGGACGCGTCTGTAAGTTTTTCCCATTCCTTTATGTCCTTCAAATAAGCTATTATGATATGATGTCTTCTAATATCACCAAGCAATACTCCGGTGGTAGTGTCCTGCATGTTATTGCTAAATTGCTGCCTGAAGGTTATTGCTATGTGAACATTATTGAAGGTTTTCTTAAAGCTTTGCACGGTTCCACTGCAAGGTTTTTCTAGGCAAAGTGTCCGTTAGCTCACCTGTTCTAGCTATGCGGAAAGATCGTAATTCCTTTCTAAGATTATTTCCTTCAACGTAGCCAGACACTTATTTAGGTCGCTTGGTTTTACTTCATCTCCAGCCTTGTTAGTTATTACAAGGCTGAATATATAACGTTTACGATTGACCATGCAGATTACGTCTCCTATTTCAGCTCCTGCTTTCGCCAGATCTTCTTGATAGATAGCTTCTATATCAGCGAGTAATTTGTTCATGCCCGTGGACAGGTTCAAATCCTTGGAGACAAAGTGGACAATATTATCTTTTAAGTAAGTAACACATTCTCTCGTACTCATCAACTTTAACCGTCCATTTTGATCTACTGGTTCGGCTAAATGTGGTAACGGTGCTGTTGGTGGAGTCATTGCACACTCGGAAATTTCTGTGTATAACGCGGGTGGTAAGATAGGTTTTTCGTCAGTTATTTGCTCTGCTCTTTTCACCAGCTTATCCGAGTCACTTTGTTTCTTGGGACTTAGTTTGTCCTCCTCGCTCGTTATTTCAGCTGCGACCTGATCTGAACGCCTCGGGTTTTGTTTTGGTCTCTCGTCCTCTGTTTCCTCCTCACTATCCTCTTGTTCTATAGTTGATAAATTTTCCCAATAGGACATATTAGAGGTCTTATTATTCCAAGCGGTAGAACTGGCTTTCGGAGTTTTTAGAGGAGACTTCGTGCGTATTGGACAGGCATGGCTCTCAGCATACTCCAGCATCCACTCTTTCACAGTACTGCTGGGTCCTGACGTATTTGGTCTTGATTTATTAAATTCTTCTGGAATTGCTTCATCTGATTTCGATGGTGAGGGAGACAGCGACTTAGTTTTCCTAGCGGAAATCCAGCTGGACGCATTTTGAATGTCCCATCCGTCGTCATCCGTGTACTTACTTTCTTGTTTTTGGCAATACGTAGTCTCGGGATGTCTCATGTAACTCACTGTTGTCCAACACTTGTCCAGGCATCGATCTTCTCATTGTTGATTGTAATCAGTGCTCTACAAGTTCACCCTCGCTGCTTGACGAGGACAAATCTTTCAAGGGTGATTTGATCACGCTTTTTGTTGAATACTTTTTAGTCTTAGGACGTACCTTGTTGACTGGTCCTCTGATACCCTCCATAACTTCTTCCACTTCGCTTTCGCCTGGGCTTTTATCGATGTTCTCTGCTTCTGTAGCTATCTCAACTTCTGACACAGATTCGTTGCGTTCCAGGCTAGGGAGGATAAATTTGTTACACAGTGGTATCGGTGGCGCAAAATAGTTTTTCTCCGATTTATTAAGGGATCTGGACATATATGCAACCGGATGGTCTTCTCACGGTTCTCCTTGGCTAAGGACTGTTCCTATGGCGACATTACTAGCGTCCGTAGTAAAAATAAAAGGCTTATTGAGATCCACGGAGGCTAACACGGTGCTTCACAGAGGGCCCTTTTCAAAGTTTCAAAACTTTTTTTCTGTGCATCAGTCCATTTCCATTTCTTACTCTTCTGCAGCAGGGAATTGAGGGATGTGCTTTTTCTGCAATATTAAGGATAAATCTTCTATAATATCCCGCCAAACCAAGAAATTGACGGATTTCAGTTTGTGTCATTGGCGGCGGAAACTCCATCACAGCTGAAATTTTTGACGGGTCTGGTCGTACGCCATTTTTATCAATTATATGTCCTAAGTAAGTGATTTCTGGTGTTAGAAATTGACACTTATCGATTTGTAAACGTAGTCCTGCTTCGAATAGTTTCTCAAACACTCTACTCACATTCTCTTCTTGTTCCTCCAACGTATTCGCATAAATTACTATGATGTCGAAGAAGACATACATTTCAACCCGTTGTAGTCCCGATAAAACGCAGTCCATGAGACGTTAGAAGGTTGGTGGTGCATTGGTAAGGCCAAATAACATACATAAATACTCAAAATGGCTGTACTTGGTGTTAAAAGCCGTCTTTTGTATGTCCTCAGGTTCAAGTTCTATCTGATGAAAGCCCATGGCTAAATCAAAGACTGAAAAATATTCTGCGCTTCCAATTTGCTCTAATATTTCCAATATATTAGGAAGTGGATAGGCATCCTTAACTGTCTTAGAATTCAGCTTTCGGTAGTCTATAACTAGGCGAAACTTCCTTTTTCCATCAGGTCCCGGTTTCTTGGAGGCGATTCGGCAGGGACTGCAGAATGGGCTATTGGAGCGTTGGATGACGTTGGCGTCCAAGACTTTTTGCAGTTGGTTAAATAACTCTTCATCTTGTCCTGTCGGTCCTCTCTTTTACTTAACACGGACGGGTTCGTCGTCGGTTGCCCGGATCTTATCTCTCACGCAGGATGTCCTTGGAGCCGGATCTCCGGGCAGGTAGAACAAATGGGAATACTTCCTCACTATTCGTTGTATCTGCCGTAATCCTTGGTGTGAGTGATACGATTTTCTCACCTTTTCCATTATGAATTTTACTCTTTTTTCCGGGTTCGTTATAGGCTCGCCTTCAAGCGGAAATTCAAGGAAGTCGTCGTCTTCGCTCACATCAAAAGGTTCAAGATGTTGAGGGGTGATTTCGATCTCAACTGGATCTTCTCTCGTATTTATTGCCATGGCGTAGCAGTACCCATTCTCGTTGGTAACTGCTGCTTCTCCAAGATATACTCCTGGGACAGTTTTTATTCTTCACAGATATGCTTCTCCCGTTACTGAATCCTGCGTAGCCGGGATCCTTATTGGCACTTTTGCTCTGGCTGATAACCTAAAGATGATTTTTCCATTTGACTTAGGGGGTCTAGCCTGTGTTAAATCCTGCAAAGAAACAACAAAATATTCGTCTGATAAAATTTTTTTCAAAATTCATGACATTTTACGATATAAATAAGTGTTTTGAGGCACTTGCCACGGCTTTGTAAAAATCCGGACCGTCTTCTTTACTCTACCCAGGCTTAAAATGTACCTTAAACATGCCCCCTTAGACATTTCTTAAAAATATTAATTAAATGTTGTTAGCAACAAGTACAAGATTGTTTATTCTCCATGGTGCCATTTGTACTTTGGAGAGAGTCCCCTCACTCTCCCCCTTTCTATCCAAAGTGCCTCTGATTTTTCGAGACACTTTGAAGAGAATCCCTTCCTCTTCTCTGCCTATCTAAGGTGTCTTGGGTTTTTCAAGGCACTTTGGAGAGTGATGGAGTTACTTACTTTATTTATAGTCTCTCGAATTAATGTTAGAGACTTGTGGATCTCGATGGACTAATTGGCAATAAATAACACTCTCGACAGTTAATTTGAACTGATAACCGTAAAAAAAAGGCTTTGACCTTTATTGAATATAGAGTGTATTTACAAGTGTTTAAATCTAAGGAAAAGTAGTGAAAGTTACTGTATTACAAGTACAGACGCGTGAACAAAGATATTGTCACGGACGACACTGTGAGGCGAGTACGTGCGCTCATAGTGTTTCGGCAATTCATACTGATTATACAATCAGCGAGAGCGGCAGAAGGCTGCTCGCGCAACCGGCGGAGAGAGAGAGAGAGAGAGAGAGAGAGTAGGAGCGAGCGAGCGCGCGTTGCCATGGCAACCTCCTAATCGATGCCGTGCGAGCAGGCTAATACCTTCGAATTCGCGGCAACGGCTCGCCTCTCGAACCTTCTAGCTCTCTCTCCGCGTAACCGTCTAATTTTCGAACATACTTGTTAAGGTGTTGACACCCTGACGATCCACGAACGACTGATGTATGGTGTGGCGGGTGCTTCCACCACCACCACCACCACACGACTGCCCTCCTCTACGCGTACTCAGCATATTCTATCCATTGCGAATAGAGGACCCCCCACTTCTCAAAAGTATCTTGATTTTAAGAGATATTTTTGGGGTAAAAAAAAGAAAAAAAATGTAGCGAGACCAGGGGCTTAAACCTTCATTCCTCGGAGTTGGGTACAGGGATTTTACCACTGAGCCACAACTACACTGTAAAATCAATTCTTGAATGTTGGTTTCGTGTGTGTGAGCGCGCACATGCGTGTGTTTGTGTGTGTGTGTGTGTTTAATACACTTATGGATAAACTTAAAATCTAGCTTATAACTATAACGAGTGTGAAGGATGACTGGGATAGGTAGTGTTGGATAAAGTACACAGGTAAGTGAGTAAAAATATTTATATATGTTTAACAATTATATTTATCCAAAACTCTGAAACTAAATACAATTATAGTTATGTATCCTTAGATATAGTTGTATTTAAGTATGCGACTAGGTTATATAAATGTAAATTAACAAACTCGTATATAATGATATAAATATCTTGTAAAGCTAAATATATATTTTTATCTTTAAATAATTAATCTATCTTATCTACAAGCGCCTCGTCAAAATCTCTCATTGCACATTCAACATTGTCAGCAGTGAAATATGTGTACTGTGGATTTTCGCTATTTACTAATTTGTCTTTGCTATAGTCACCCAGCTCTTTCACAATAATTGTTATAGCCTTTTTAACTTTTGATTTAATTCTATGATCTATTATTTTAGATAAGGCTTTTAACCTGTCAAAAGTCACTCTTTTAAATACTAGTGAAGGCTTACGCACTTTTTTCGTCCTAGACTCGCCAGAGTCTTTGCGTATTGTCGTCTCATCGTCCTACAGTAATTCAAATGCTCGATCGGAGTAGCTGATTATAAATCTGATGTTAAATCCGGAAAGGTGATTCGTTAATCCAGGACATCCTCCTCGCTGTACGCCTGGAAGTATCGGTCGATTTCGTCAAACTGCTCCCGGAACTGTAGCCAGGAGGCAAGCGGCAAGCATAGCCCGAAAAATTCGTTATTACTTAGTCGAACAACCAGATTAAAGTCATCCGAACCGACTGAGGTATTTTTCAGCCCAATGTGAATAATTTTTCCATAAGAGTTTTTCAAGCCGAATACCATGGGTAGAATTTGATGACAACGATATTTGGTGTTGGTGGAAGTCTGGCTGTCCTAAGTCTGGCTATCGTGATGTCTCTTTTGTCCAGCCATCTTTTTTTCTTCTTATACTTTTTCTTGTCACCGAGAGAGAACTTCTAATTTAGACTTGTGAAAGAGAACTGTGCTCTCTGTGCTGTAACTACACCGGCTTATATTCGAAAACCACTACATTTAATGGGAGGCGAGAGCAATGAGGAACAGTCTCGCGACAAGTGAATGACCAATAGAATCCTGGTGCTGTAGAGGGGATCCAATAAAAATTAAATTAATAGTAGTACCCA
This sequence comes from Nasonia oneida, assembly GCA_037356405.1. Classification (NCBI taxonomy): domain Eukaryota; kingdom Metazoa; phylum Arthropoda; class Insecta; order Hymenoptera; family Pteromalidae; genus Nasonia; species Nasonia oneida. Next base: position 24,638 of record JAZHPH010000270.1, on the reverse strand, counting down.
GGCACCATGGAGAAAGTAAACAAAACTAATCTTGACCCCCAGTGACCTCACCCTGGGGTCACTGGCAAGGCCGAGCTTGTTTACTCTCCATGGTGCCATTTGCACTTTGGAAAGAGCCCCCCACTCCTCACCTCTCTATCCAAAGTGCCTCTGAATTTCTTCGAGACACTTTGGCGAAAACGCCCCCCACTCCCTCTTTGCCTATCCAAAGTGCCTCAGGGTTTTCAGGGCACTTTGGAAAGCGACGTAGCGACTTACTGAGATGTAGTTGATCCGACGGCTGGCTGAGGACTGACGCGATTTTTCGTAGGGATGCACACACACACATATATTTATTATTATTTTACTATTTATTTATTATTTATTAAACCAAGATAATAGCTTGCATAGTATACAATAAAAGTAAGCATACTATTAAGCCTTGTAGAGGTAAACTAAGTGAACCTAGGCGAAAGAGCCCAAACGGCGAAAGAGCCCAGCGCCCAGAGTGGGAGAGCGCGCGGCGGGGAAACGAGGCGGCGCTGGCTCGCCGCGACAAACTAGAGTCTCTCTCGCCAGAGTTTCTTATACGGTCGGTAAGGTAGATGCGCTTTTTTGCGCGTCTAGCTTACCGGTAGGTCTGTCGCGCCGCCGAGCCATACTTTTTGCGCACTGCACTGATGTGTACATCGCAGCCGGTATATCTCTAACCCATAGTACGATCGACTGATTTTTTGTTGTATTCGACGGAAAATTAATAAAATTGTGGTACAACACCTTCGTGCATACGTGAAATCGGGAGAGTTTAGCGGGTGTGAGGACAGAAAACGTTTGTCGCGGCCGCCGCAACTGTCTGCCGATTCCACAGCTAAAACTGCACTTCTCATCGGCATACTTATGGATAAGGAAACAGGTAAGTATTATTGTAAATCGCACAGATTTTGCCCAGAAACTCCCACCATGAGCGAGAGTACACAGGCAGAATTTGCTAAAAAGGTTGGTACTAGCACAGAGAGGTTAATTTGACATTAAAAAGTAAGCATGATCAGCAGCTTATGAATCAGTTCAATTGTATTCATACTTGAATTTGTTAAATTTAATATAATCCTACTTCACCATCTGTACAAATTTAATATGAAACGCATGCAATGCAATTCATTTTACTTGACCGAACCAAGTCATCGGCTTTTATTTCATGAAGTCATGCTATATGAGTAATGTAATTAATAGATATTGTTGATATTAGCATGACAATAGTGCAAAATGTCTTGTCTAACAAAACTTAACTCAATACATACCCCTTAGAACATTCATTGTGGTTTCTCAAGTACATAAGACAAAAATTTCACATTTAGCTTTTCATCGGTGATTAGCCAAAATCTCAAATCAGCCAATTAAAGTGATTGCATAATGAATTTTGTTTTAAATTATTCAGCAGCTTTTGACATTTCGAAAAAGAATAATTATCAATAGGTTTCAATTTACAGATCAGAAGCTATTAGAAATTTCTTAACTTTGAAAATTGAAAACCACGACACACTCATTAAATTTTTTTCAAATTCTGTGAATAGCTTATGAACTATAAATCAAAAGCTATTGATAATTATTCTTTTTCGAAATGCCAAAAGCTGGTGAATAATTTAAAACAAAATTAATCCTGTAATCACTTTAATTGGCTGATTTGAGATTTTGGCTAATTACCGATGAAAAGCAAAATGTGAAATTTTTGTCTCATGTACTTGAGAAACCAAAATGAATGTTCCAATGGTTATATTTTGAGTTAAGTTTTGATAGACAAGACATTTTTCACTATTGTCATGCTAATATCAACAATATCTATTAATTACTTAACTCATATAGCATCATTTCATGGAATAAAAGTTGTGACTTGGTTCGGTCAAGTAAAATGAAGTGCAGTGCATGCGTTTCATATTAAATTTGTATAGATAGTGAAATAGGATTACATTAAATATAACAAATTCAAGTATGAATACAATTGAACTGATTCATAAGCTGCTGATAATACTAATCTATTAGTCTCTATTACCTCATATCAATTATATTTCAAAGATTTTCTGATCTTATCTATCAATAATAGCAATGCCATAACATATTTTTTATTTTTCGCAGAGAATTCTGAACCCATGGAGGCGCTTGAAGCTGAAGCTACACGCAATGCACAGTCTGTCACGGAAGCAGCAGTTAAGAAAAATACAAATAATCCCAATGGCAGGAAATGTGGTCGAAAGTTGGTGGAGCATTTTCACGACGGGTACAGTTATAAAATTAACAGCACTGACAGTGCTAAAAAAACGAAGTAACTTGAAAACCTACGATGTCTTTTTAAAGTACGTTATAGTTTGTTTCATAATGATATACTTTTATTTAAAATGTTCACTAATTGTTATTGCATTACATGCGCCCAGAATAAAACTGAAGAGAGCATTTTGATGGTGAGATAAACAAAAAACTATCTTTGCGCATAATGGTTTGGTTTTAATCTTTTTCTAAATATGCGCTTTATTATTTTCTATATGTGTTGGCTTTTAACTCTTGCAATTTTCGCCTAATGTGTATTGTATATAGACTGATAGTTTTTTTCTACGTTTTTAAAAATGTGCTCTATTCTGCTTCATAATTTGTCCAGGTTTAATAATAAGTTGCCACTGTTTGCTTCTCTCGTCTTATCATATAAAATGAATGTTAGACTTGATAGCAGTGTGTGTGGTGTAAAGGTTCCGGAGCTTCAAATTCAGTTTGAAAAGTTGCTTCGAACCGGTGTCTTTGATATTTTAATGTGTGCACTTTTATTTATTTCATAATTTCATGACGTGCTTTACATACGTGTAGCTTAAATGTTTGTTGATTTATTTGCATATTATAGAGGCTTACGTATTACAGTAGCTTTTATTTATTTACATGCTTATTACAACTCTCTGTGTTTGTAGATATTTGAAATGTAATCAGAAAAGTGTCGATGGAACACCATGCAATGCGCGTGCCAAAATCGTTGACGGCGTGTACCATACGGAGAAAACGATTCATACCTGTCGCAGAGATGAGCTTTTAGAACAAAAAAAGCTATTCAACGACTATTTGCGTGCTACCGTGGACACTGGCTTAGGAACGAGTTTGCATCGCTATAGTAAAGCAGCTGCAAAGTAAAGAAATTCACAATTACAACACTTATAGTAATACTTTAATGTATTTTGAATCAATTTTTGTAATTTCGTATATTTTCCAGGTTTCCAGACGTTGCGGTGGAAAAACCGTACAATAACACTATGTCACGTAAATTGCGCCGGTGGAGTAGTCTAAGCGACGAATCAACGCCGGTAATGAAAATCGCCGAACTAAAAGAATTTAGAGAATATTTGGCTACAAACGAATGCTTTCTCGATTACGATATGCAGTATTTAAGGGAAAAGAAGGAGTATCATTTAAGTTACGAACTAATTGAATCGAACGGACGTCAGCATTTAATTATTCATGATGAGAACTTTGCACATCTTATGAGAGATACAAGAAGATGGTTTCTGGACGCAACATTTTCTGTAGTTCTATATATATATACCGCTGTACGAGGGTGCCTTGATACACATAATTTTGATCTATTGTGTTTATTTTTAGGCATTACCAGCATTTTGGATTCTGATGCAGGGAAAGAGAATGGAAGACTACGTTGCTGTTATGGAGTACATACGATCTAAATATCCAGCCATGAAACCTGATTGGTGCATGTCTGATTTCGAAGGTGGCATGCGCACTGGGGCTAAAAAAACTTTCCCTAGCATTAAAGTTTCTGGGTGTCATTTTCATTACTGCCAGGTAAGCGTACAATACACTCAACATTTTTACTTATTTATTGAAGTTCAATGAACTAATTTTGATTTTTTCGTTTATATTTTTAAGGCTTTGTACAAAAATGCACTGGAAAAAGGAGCAGCGTGAAGAAAAACAAGCAGGAAAATCCGGAGAAACATTTTATGTTGCTTAAATTCATGGCTTTGGCCTATTTGCCAAGCCAACAAATTCAGACATGCTATGAATTTTTAAAAGATAAATGTCAAATATTGCATGGCAATTATTTTGATGTATTCATAACTTATTTTGAAAATGAGTGGCTTAAAAAAGTAAAGGCTGCAAGTTTTTTCGTCTATAGGCTTCTCCACACAACAAACAACTTTCTGGAGTCATATCACAGGCTGTTAAAGGAATTCTTACATGCACGTCCATCGTGTACTAATTTCTTAAGTGAATATTACTTGATTTTCAATAATATAATCTTTTTTCATTTTTAATATTAAACATTCTATATGTAACTATTTTTATTTTTTGTTTTTAGAAAAACTAAAAGACCTTTTAGTTAAATATAGATTAAAACTAAGGTCTCTAGAAACTGATAAAGTAACTTCATGCTCTTCAAAGAGTACGATAAGATCAAATGTTAGAGAATATTGGAACCGTCTAGACAAGGGAGAAATAACTTCCAATGATTTTGTAACTTTGTGCGCCAATCTACACGCTGACGATGATTTCGAGGAGTGTGAAATATTGTCTGAAAATGAGTCTTCATTAGAGGAAACATTGGTAGAGTTGGAACCATTATCAAGTTTCAGTGACGACGTAGACGAAGGTATTGTATTCATATATATACATATGTATATACTAATATATTTATAGAAAATATTGTTATAATACAATCTTATAATTATCAATTTTAAATAATTACAAACGATCAATAAAATATGAAAGTAATGCATGTATTATAGCATATATGTACGTGCCAACATATTGGTATGCAAATAATATACTTTCATACAATCACTTAGGAATAATGTACTGAATTAATTGTGTATACTAGTTGCAAATTACTAAATTTCTTTTATTTACTAACGCAGATTTGGACTTTAGTGGCGGTTGTGAATACGTTATTGTAAAAACTTCTGATTTCGTCGAAAAAGAAGATGACAACGTGGTCAGACCGATAAAAATTCGAAAACTTAACAAATTAAATTAGTAGTTAATTAACGTGACATCATAAAAATGTCGTATTTGTTTTTATATCGTTTTCGTTTCATCTATAAATTACCAAAGAGTAATAATTTTGTTGAACATTAATTTGTTTTAAAAATAACTACATCAGTGTAACTGCTTCGTAATTATAGCTTTTATTGTTCTCGACGTTATGTTATAACGACATATATATATATATATATATATATATATATATATATATATATATATATATATTATATTTTGAATTATTGCGGTACTAAAACTGTAAGTTCTCTCTTGAAATATACATAAATAGTGTACTTAAAAGTAAGAATAAGTCGCATCTACGAAACAAATTACATTATAATTGATTGTTATGAATTAAATTTTTATCCTACTGTACGATTGTAATCCTCGTTAGGTTTTTAAAAACTTAGGAGTAAATAATAATCACTACGTGCAGTTAATTTATTTATCATAGCCGACGTTTCGAAGGAATAATCCTTCCTCTTCGGGGCATCAATATAATCACATAAATCACTTCGCTGATATAACAAGAATATAAAGATACTTGTCTAGAGATATATTGAAATAGAGAACCGTCGAACAGAGATTATCAAAAGTTGTTTGCAATAATCTCTGTTCGTCGGTTCTCTATTTCAATATATCTCTTTTACAAGATCTTTATATTCTCGTTAGAAGAACAAAGTGATTTATATGATTATATTGACGCCCTGAAGAGGAAGGATTATTCCTTCGAGACACCGGCTACAATAAATAAATTAACTGCTCGTAGTGATTATTATTTACTCTTAAAGATTAAATTTTTTCTTTTATGATAATAACTCATTTATATATTACACACATTTTTATTATTTTATATAGAAATCGTTATTAAAATGTATCATCATTAATTACAGCTACTAACAGACTTTACCTAATATGCTTGGATAAACTTTTAAATATTTGGAAGAAGAAAGTAATTGAAGTATACTACGGAAACATGGACATTTCTTGGCGAATATTCCGAAAAAATTGTATTTCTACAGTGGAAAATAAATTATTATTTACAATTTTATTACTTGTCATTCCTTACTTTTTTCTGAAACTGTGTGAAATAATTATTGGCTTAAAAGTCAGTCTTGCTCTGTTTTATACTTTGGAGTATAATGTAAAGTTGTGGATGTTGATATTAGCAATCCATCGGTAAATTATTCAAATTGTACTATTTTCTAAAAAGTATCGGTGCGAGGGGTAGCCGGTTGTAGAAATTCACGTTTCGGAGTTGCTTTCCTCACTTTCGCCCACCATTCTCCGATGTTCGGACATATTCTTGTAAGTTATACTTGCTTATACAAAGTCTTGGCGCAAAAGTATTATTATTTCTATTAATATAAATTATGACTGTTACAATTTCCCGTAAAATTTCCTCATCGCAACTACACTAAGGTCAAAAGTGCACAAATTTCGGATTTTCAAAAAAAAAAAAAAAAAAAGAAAAGATTCCCCGGATTGTCATCTTTGCTTTTATTTGGATCGAGTACGTGAAATGATGAATACTAATGTGCGGAGCGAATCGATAAAAGGATTATTTGTTCAGTTTCAATAAGTCACTACTCTTCGCATCTATAGAACCTCATCGTATTAAGTTTTGCGCATCAAGTGAATTTAAAACTCGTTAGCAACGCTTGAGGTATAAATTGTAGATTTGAACTTAGCTTGAAAAGTCGCTTCGAGCAGGGATCCTTCCCTATTCAACAATACTATCCTAAAATAAATGCTGTCTTTTTTTAAATGAGCATCATTAAACGAGGTAAAGAGATTTTTCAATTATTCTAGATATTTACAGAGCAGTTTTATTGTCCTGTACACTTTTTTTAAAGACGCATTGCTGCTTGCTTATTTTATAATTACTGTCTGAATTATTTATTCAAAAGAATTAAAAATGCCGAAATTCGTAGTCCGTGGCGCACGACAGCTTAAGAGTTTTCAAACTCATTCCTGCTAGTCTTCCTTTGATGTTGTATATTTTTTCATTTATACGAGTACTAGCCGCAACTTTTTACGATACATTACAATAAACGGTGTAAGAGAGATGCAAGAGTCTTTGGACCTGTCGGCCTGCCGGTAAGGTAGATGCGCAAAGAAGCGCTGTCGCATAAGAAACTCTGACGAGAGAGACTCTAGCTTGTCGCGGCGAGTCAACACCGCCTCGTTTTCCCGCCGCGCGCTCTCCCACTCTGGGCGCTGGGCTCTTTCGCCGTTTGGGCTCTTTCGCCTACTAAGTTACCTGTGCACAAGCTTGGTATGTAACAAAAAAAAACTTAAAACTAGTACTTAAAACTAAAAGATAATTTCCTAATCAGATCCTTACAACAACACTATTTACATTTTCTTTTTATAAACTTTAACGAATTAAACTTTAACAAATTTAACAAATTTAAAACTATTTGAAAAACTAAGTTTTGGTTTTATTCCAAAACTTAGGTTTACTTTTTGCCGCGGTTTTGCTTACATCTAATTCCCGTAGCTCATTTGGTAGTGAATTATAAGTTATAATGGCATTATTATTTAACTGTTTTTATCACTTACTCGTTTTTTGCTCTTTCGTACAATTAAGCTATTTTTACTAGTAACACGTGTATACATTTGAAACTGAGTTTTGAGATCATTATAATGAATTTTAAGGGATTCAAAATTAAAAAGTTGCTCTAGGTTTAATGGACTATCTTGTATACTTATATACTTAAAGTATTTTTATTTATAATCTTATGAATTTTCCTATGTAAACTTTGCAATAAATCACGGTTATTTCTATAGGCACCATCCCAGGCTACTATTCCATAGCTGATTAAGCTATGGAAGAATGCATAGTATATTATTCCTAAAGTTTCTGTTGACATAGTATGATAATTTGTGAAAAATATAGACTAGATACTTTGTTTTTTTTTATTATATATTGGATGTGTTTATCCCGTTTTAGATTAAAATCTATGACAATTTCCAAGTATTTGTAATTTTCAACTCTAGCTATCTTTTTATTCTAAATTTTTACATCAATAAGCCTCGGTACACTGTCGCAATAGCTTCAAAATGTCATACAAACTGTTTTATCCAAGTTTAGAGATAACTTATTTACTGCCAACCATTTGTATATCACAGTAAGAAAATCATTTATATTTTTTTGCGCCTCTATCCACGTATTGCCTGTTGCTATTATTGCAGTATCATCTGCCTACGATAGAATTCATTCTAGTGGAATCTCCTTTAGAACATCATTTATATATAAAATAAATAGGAGTGGGCTCAGTATCCTACCCTGTGGAACACCCATACTTATTAGTAAACTATCACTTTCTACACCGTCAATTTTAACAATTTGATATCTGTTATTCTAATAGCTTCGAAGAAGATCCAACCCCTGTCCTCTAATACCGATACAATACGGTTTATTTAGTAACAACTTATGGTCGACTGTATCAAAAGCTTTAGCCAAGTCCAGAAAAGTGACTATTGTTGGTATCGATTTATCTACGTTATTTTACAATATTTGAGTGATATAGTTTAAGGCATTTTTTGAATCAATATTTTTCATAAAACTAAATTGGTGTTTTTCTCCTGCTTTATATATTGGAACTATCTCGGCCTTTTTTAGTACATCTGGCCATATAGCTTTTTCAATGCGCAAATTAAAAATATGCGTTAAGGGTACCGCAATATAATTACAAATCACTTTTAAGGACTTAGCATTTATTTTGTCCACCCCACCATTTTTTATTTTCAATGTATTAATTATGTTTTTTACTTCATTCGTGTTTGTAGGTTTTATAAAAATTGAATTTGCATTAATATGCGGTAGTTCAAATTCAGCATTATTGGGTTGCACGATGTCATTACTCAATTTCTGGTTCATGTTTCTAGCTATCTCAACTCTCTCTGTAACTTTATTATCATTTATTTTTATATAACTTATGGTTTCGTTAGATCTTTTTTTTTGACAAGTTTATTGTTTATGATTTCCCAAAGTTTTTTTGGGTTATTTGCATTTCTTTCGACTAGTTTTTTATAATATCTAAATTTGGCGTCTTTAATAACTTAAATAATTTAAAACTATTGTTGGTTTGTTATGTACTATATTCATTTTATTGAGAGCTATAAATATAGGGTAATGGTCTGTTATAGATACTTTGAGTTTATATGTAATTGTATTTAAGGTATCAGTTTTTATAAAAATATTATCAATGCAAGATCCCTTTGCAATGCCCACAGGTGGTCTCGTAATTCCAACGAATCCAGGAATATACCCTTTATCGAAGAAATTACACAGGATTTCTTGGCTCACATGATCGCATTCCAAAATATCAATATTGAAATCTCCTATTACTAAGTGATTTTTAATGTTCCTCTTTTTTATCAAATATTTATTTAAATTCAATATAAACTCAGTTTTAGGTATGCCATGAGATCTGTACATGAATGAGACTTCAATATTGCTATTATTATTTAAGTTAATTTTTGTATTTACAATTCTAATTTACAATTCTAATCCTATCCTGTTGAACAATTTCTGTGCTCTGAACTAAGTTTTTATTTACGAATACTATAACTCCATAGTTGCTTCCGATCCGTTAAAAAAATTCATGATTTGCCTGCTTAAATGTTTCAGAAAGCAAACGGCTCAACGATCAAACTTTCAAAAAATATTTGTACCTTGTCAAAATTTGCATTCATGCTTCTTACATTTAAGTGCATAATAATATCGTTTTTGTTGCTAATCGCCTTCTTTAGATCGCCAATACCACTGTATGTTTTTTCTTTCTGTATTGAATCCTTTTGAATTATATTTTATTAATCAAAAGTATCCATTTTATGAATTTAAGTTTTATTGCTTCTTACCCTTGTACTTTTCGCTAGAGCAGCTTGTTGTGGTCTTCAAGCCATCTTTAATTGTTGATGTTGTTGCTGCTTGGCTGCCTCACTCCAATCTTGTTTGTGTTTTGTAGATTTAAATGGTTTTTGTAATGGCTCTTTCCTTATGTTGTCTGTGGATGGGTTATGTGTCTCTGTTGTAGTATCACGTGCTCGATACACTTGATGCACCGCTGGTAAGGTAGGTCTGAAAGGATAATCAGTAGAGTCTATGAATATGCTTTTTTTCTTAAGGATGTTGCATTGGTTTGTATCGCTAGCAACGTGATTAGTGTCAAGTTTATTGTTAGTCTTCTATTTGCTATTTGAAAATTTACAATGTATACACTAAATGGTGTTGTTTGTGCAGGTACTGGTCTTGTGCTTTTCTGCGCTTTTAAGGCATGCAGAATTGTTAATGCATTTGTTACCGTTGTGCCCAAATCTTCCACAATTGTAACATAGCTTTATATTTATTGAGTCATATACTTTGCAGTTCTGGTAGCCAACAAAAATCTTACTTTTGTTCTCCTTGATAAATTTGTATATGTCAGCAAGAACCTCCGTTAGTACTGTAGTTAGACTACTAAAACTGCTTTTGTACATATGTAGTACTTGCCCCTTGTTTATGAAACTTCAAAAATTTCTCATGTTTATATCGTACTTTATGTCCTCCATTTCCATGTTACTATAATTATCGATTCCGACAATTTCAATTTTAGGATTTTTCAACGTGTTTTTCCTAACATCACATATACCTTCGAGGTTATGTTTTAGTACAGATTTAGTTAGCATAGCACTTTCACTGTTTAAGTAATTGATAATTAGTTCTTCTTTTCTGTTTACGTGTAAGTTTATTGTTTGTATTTTCTTTTTAGCAACTAAGCACTCAATAACTTTCTTTTTCTTTTTAACATCCACAGCTTTATTGCTCACATTTTTCACAGTTATCTTTGGCACTTTTTTTGCAGTAGTTTAGGGAAGCTTATAACTTCTGCATACGAAAAACTAGCCACGGCACTTTTATTTTGTTTATTTAGTACTTTCTCTTTAAGTAACAAGTTTTTCCTGCAATTCACTGACTAGCTGTTTCAAAAGTAAGTTTTCATTTTTTATTAGCTTATACTTTTATTTAATATTGATGTCGAGTTCCTCCGTTTCTGTTGTTTAAGCTTCATGTAATAATTCTCTCTTTACTTTTTCTGTTTTACTCAGTTTTATTTGAGCAATCAGGAATCTTGTTGCTTCGTTTAAACTTTCCTCATCTATCTTTGAGGTTAAGTTTCTGTCGCTGTGTTCTGGGCACAATATTAAGTTTCCACTTATAATTTTGATTTCACTTGTTTTTTGTGCCAAACAACTGAAATGATATGCTGCGTCACATATAATGCAAATCAATGTTGTTGCAGTTTTGCTTTCTCCAAGAGAAAGCTTTGTAATGGTGAAAAAATCGATATCCAAGATTTTGATAGATTTCGATGTTTTCAAGGTTCCAGAGTCAGAAATAGTGGTTTTTGAAAAATGTATGTCTGTATGTATGTATGACTGTATGTATGTATGTATGTATGTATGCATGTATGTATGCATGTATGTACGTGTGTGCGCGAAAATGGTTACCACGATAACTCTCTAACGCATTTATATTTTTCGCTGAAACTTTACAGGCTTATCAAGTATGATCTAATAAAGAACTGATTAAATTTTTGAGGCGATTCACAAAGATAAACCGTGTTTATAAAAAAAACATTTTTTTTTTATGAAAACATTGATAATTTTTTTTTTTATTATAACTCCCGAATGCAATTGTACTTTTTGCTGAAACTTTACAGACTCATCAAGTATAATCTAACGAATAACTGATTAAATTTTCAAGCCGTTTGACTGAAGTAAAGTGCGTTTTTTTAAATTTCTCTTCAATATTAAAAATGGCATATTTTGCCCAAAAATGTTTACCACGATAACCCCTGAACGCATTCGCTGAAACTTTACAAGTTCATTAAGTATAACCTAACAAAGCACTAATTAAATTTTGGAACCGATTTACTAAAATGAAGCGCGAAAAAAAACCGTTTTAACATTAGAAAATAAAAAATCTTTATTATAACTCCCGAATGCATCTGTACTTGTTGCTCAAAAACGTTCTGCCAAATCACCTTACCACCAAGTTTACATGAGGGAGTTTTTGGGTCAGTGGTAGAGCACGCGCCTTGATATCTTGGGGGTGTTGCGTCAAATCACCCCCGTCACTTTACTTTTGTGCCATTTTGTTTCCAAAAATCCCGTTACAATATATACTTTAATGTTATTTGTTAACAAAATAGAAGCTGTTATGTTATTTGTTAACAGAATAGAGCTGGTAAATATAAGGTTTTAAAAAAGGTTTAGGTTTAAAAAATTCCCTTCCCCCTCCTTCAGCTGCACAATGTATTATTTTTTTATATAGTGTGCGTAAAAGTCGATTTTACGCATGCTCCGCGTGCGATGAATTCAATAGAAGTAGAATGTAAATTTGTATTTTTTCGTAACAGGATCATCGCTGAGTTCAAAAATGGATTTAACATTCAAATTAAGCTCATATACATGGCCTAAATGATTATAAGCTGTAATTGCTTTTCCAATAGAGCAATTTGTGATCGTATATGAATTTCCAACCTACAAAAATCACATGAACAATTTAGAAGGAAATAGATAAATGATTTTGAAAGCGTTTATATTTTCAAAACATGTAAAGCAATATAATATTACTTGTATAATGTCATCAAATTTTTCGCACAGTTCATCAAATACAGTGCACCTAATTTCGCCTGAGTCTTAGGATAAGTCTAAGTTCTTAGCGATACAAGATAATATTTACAAATTTCATAATGAAAATGAAGTATACTTAGGCAAATAAGGGTTTAATTTGGAGATAGATATTGTATCTTTCAGCTCCGTTAACGGTCTTTTCTGGAAAAGAATGATCGAAAATTGTAGTATATATGATATTCATCATGCATAATTTTGATTAAGGTTATAGAATATGTTTATGTGCACTGAGAAAATGCCGTAAAATTCTTCGCGTACACAACTGATGATTTATTTTTCGGAAACATTAATTTAGCGTACGCGAAGTATAGCGCGCGCGACGAAATACGTGAACGCGAGGGGGGTTTTTCTTTAGCCACGAAAAAACAAAGTTATTTATGTCAACACACGCAAATGCGGTACTGCAAAATATAAGTTAGGTCCTCAGTCGGGTACGCGAAGAATTTTCTGAGATTTCCTCAGCAGGCGAAACATTACGCGTCGGAAGGGCAAGTTTCGAGGAAGAGATTTATCGCGTATATTTCACATATGCTCTGCTCGCCGTATAAACAGACTGTTGAATGTTAAAATTAACGATTTATTTTGACTGTGACAAGCGAAATTCAAGATACACTTATCAAGAGGCATCTGCACTGCTATGGTGATGACGAATTATTTATATTTATATTATATTTATATTATATTTATATTTATATTTATATGTATGAGTAATTTTTCTTACCTTTTAAAATGTTGCTTGATCTGCTGACTCTGCACACACACACACAAGTTTTAATGTTTTTAAAACTAAACTTATACACTAAAGACTACGCTAAATCTCTATTTTTGCGCGGAAGCTCCACTTGCGATACTGTCAGGTTGTGTCATTCAGCATGGGTTGATCCTACCATATACTGTGTTCGCTGCTCCCACGCACGCCTGATTTTACCCTCCATTCTACTGACGTCTCGTCGACGCTTAACTCGGAGCAGACATTGGCGCACTTGTCACAGGTGTTTGCGGAACCCAAGAAGCCGATGCAAGCGGGCTTCTCTTTCCGGATCTCTTGTAGGATCATATGGCTCGTCTGTCTCGCTGTCGCTGCTGCTGCTGATAGTACTACTACTTCTGCTGCTGCTAATTTCTTTATCCATTGACTCGAAGTCGTTGTCGATGCTATCGACACCTGAGTCATCCATCTCATCCTCCTCCTTCTCCTCCTCCTCCTCTTCTGCGTCGGCGGCCCCATCTTCTCCAGCAGCTCCTTCACCTTCCTCAGAATCCTCTTCAGCCTCTCTGAGAAGGCGCACTCTTGCAGCCTTCTCCTCCTCCTCCTGCGCTAAAGCCTGGCCATCGGCTTGCCTGGTAAAAATCATTACGGCAATCTCCTCTGCCTCCTAGACCTGCCATACTCGGGCAACCTTTTCTTTCTCACCGACGACGCTCTTGTTGTCCACTGCAACCCCTAACTCCGAGTACAGCAGCTGTGGTAACCCATACGCAGCAAACATGACGAGTGGTGCCACGTTGATAGGGCTAACACTTGCCGTTATTGCAGCCACCTCCTCGTCAGCCGTCCTGTCCTCCCAAAATTGAGGCAGCCTCGGGTCGTGCGTTAGTGATGGTGGTGGTGGTGAACCGATCCGGTACCAGTAACCCGCGCGTACATTTATTGTGTGTGTGTTTTTTTTTATGTGGCATAGGCAGAGCAAGCTCTGCACAAGTGGCGCTCCGACACCGGATCCCCACAGGTACTATCGTTGAACAATACTTCCGTGGGGTCCGTTAACTAGCCTTTTTGGGCTTCTCCTTTAAAGTTTGACATTTCCGTACATCCCCCATCCACCAAGGTGATTGGGGGTGCAGGATCAAACTCGTCTTCTTCATTCTGCATCGTTTTGCCGTCTTCTTCCTTCTGCATCGTCCAGCCGTCTGCTTCCTGCCGCATCGTCCGGTCGTCTACTTCGAGCAGCATCGACCGGCCATCCTCTGGACAGACTCAACTCCTACGTTCCTCTGCATCGGGTAAGGGAGTCTCAACTGACAATGCGTTACCTACGTTCCTCAGCATTGGTCTGAGAAGCACTTACAGGTACTCAACTCTAGCTCCTGCATTCTGTTGCATCGGGCAGGGGAGTGAGAGCTCGACTCTGTGACCTACGTTCCTCTGCATCAGTCCGAGAAGCGTTTTGTATCTATTACCTAGTGGCCTTCGTCTAGCAACAGTTTTACTCAGCTGTTTTGACATGTCCTTTCCTTCTATTCTCTTCGTCATTTCTAACCTTCTTAATGATATTCCTTACGTAGTTGTTTACTGAGCACCAGCCATCTTTCGACGCTAGCCTAGCTGTCATCATTGACTCAGGGATCACCCTAGCCTGAAGGTACTGCTCGAGTCCCTCTCGTTTCATTTTCTATCGCGAACAGTTGCAGAAGACATGCTCCGCATCTTCGTTTGCTTCCAAACATACTGGGCAATTTGGATTATCCTCTATCTTCAAGTGGTGTAGGTAGGCTCGAAAGCACCCATAAGGTAGTAATTCACTTCCCCGTGTCGTCTATTGGTCTAGCCAACAATACATGGTATGAGGTGCACTGCATCTTCTGATACTGTTCGGTAGGCAGCAGCGACCCGCAATGCACTTCTCCTATAAACTGTTGACAGCTTTCGTGCATAGGACTTCACCAACATAACGTCCGCCCATATTGGGGCACCGTATAACATAATTGATGTAGTTACACTGGCTAGGAGTAACCTTCGGCCCTGCGTTGGCCCACCTACATGTGGCATTAGTCGCGATAGTGCAGCACCGACTTTTGCTGCCTTATTGATAGGCCTCTCAAGATGCTGCTTAACCGTCAGTCTGGCGTCTATAGTGATTTCCAGGTACTTAATGGTCGGCTGAGAGTCTATTACATGACCGTCCACTGACAGCGTTATTGTCTCTATTTTCTTTCTACTGGATATAAGAATAGCCTCCGTTTTATGGCTAGCAAGCTCAAGTCCAGTCTGCTTTAGCCAATCGTGGATTATACTTACTGCCTCGTTAGCGATTTCCGTCACCTCTTCCTTTTGCTTTGCTACTACCACTACTGCAATGTCATCTGCAAATGCTCTTCGGGTAGCTCTAGCCTAAGTACGTCATTGTACATGATGTTCCACAATAGTGGGCCGAGCACTGACCCTTGTGGGACCCCTCCGATTACTTGATAGGTTTTCGTGCCGCTCTCTGTGTCATACAAAAGGTCTGTATCAGTCCCCTTAAGGTGGGGTTCTGGTGAATTTTCTAACTTTTTATATCGCAGTCACATTTTCTTAAATTTTGTACCGATATTCGGTACAAAAAAAGAGAAAGATTTGTAAATTTTGAGCCATATATATAGTATATTCTTAAATTATTGCAAAAAATAGTTCAAAATTGGGCTTACTTGCAAATGTCTCTTGCGCACTCCTTTTCAACTAAAACCAAAATTCTTACGGCCAATATTTGCATTTATTTGAGAATAAAATTTCATAGTGACCCGATTTAAAAAAAATCAAATTAATAAAATTTAGTACGTCAAAAAATAGTTTTTAGATTAAAAATTAGTAGAACTTCTTGTCCAATAACCGATTTTTCACGTACTAAATTTTATTAATTGTCTTTTTTTTAAATCGGGTCACTATGAAATTTTAATTTTGAATAAATGCAAACATTGGCCTTCAGAATTTGAGTGTTAGTTAAAAAATAGTGTGCTAGACACCTTTGCAAGTAAGCCTAATTTTAAACTATTTATTTGCAATAACTTGAAATATATACTATATATATATGGCTCAAAATTTACAAATCTTCCTCTTTTTTTGTATCGAATATAAGTACAAAGTTTTAGAAAATGAGACTATAATATAAAAAAGTTAGAAAATTCACCAGAACCCTACCTTAAGGGAACGCAACACTTTTAAACCCTGGAAAAAAAATTCGAAATAAAATTTATAAAATTAAAGTCAATCATTTGAAATTTTGTTTAGTTATATTTAGCATAAATACCTATTATTTTATCATGCTAAAACCTTCATTATCCCTGCTGACACATTGTGGCACTCGGTGCAAGGATTTGTAAATTTGTTCACTGTCCGTAAGATACCAAGTGAACGAATGGTTCTTTTGGGCTCAAACTCGAGGAGGATTCTTTGTACACCTGTATTTTTGTATGAATGCAGGGATTTTAATTTGAATGCATAGAAATAATTTGGCGATAAAAAAACTGAATTTTGTTTGCTTATTCTGGCACCTTTTTGTGTATAAAAATTCTGCTAAACATTCAAATAAAAATCCCTGCATTCAAACCAAAACTACGGGTGTACAAAGTATTCTCCTTGAGTTTGAGCCCAAAAAAACCATTTGTTAACTTGGAATCCTACGGACAGTAAGCTGAAATCAGTAAAAACAACATTGAGAGAAAATCAACTTTAAAGTCTATGATTATTATTGAAAGTATAAGTTAAATTAGTGCGTACCAAATCCTTTGGGACCAGGTTTTCTATGTTCTACATAAATAGACCTTGACTCTCAGCAATTATGAGGTATATTCACTTATACCTTTGGGCTCTTAACGGCTTTTCTGACCTGCAAACAAAAAAAGGCATTTCATGAATTTTCAGAAAAATATAATAAAAAGGTTATATTATCCTTGATAATGATAACACTTTATACTTATCTTTTCTTTTGGTTACTGTGTTGAATCTTTAATTTGAAACTGTAGAAAATTACCAGTCTAACCTCCAAATGTCATCAAGCAGGTTAGTGTTACCAGGTTCAGCTGAAAAAGATAAAATAAATCAGTATTTCAATTTTATAAAAATTAACTAAAGCAATACAAAGAAAAATACTTATCGTTTTTTTCGTACTCATTACAAGGCCTTTCATTACAAGATATTTCAGTGCATACTGCTCAGTGTGCACCTGCAGCGTAAGAGTCCTCTTCTTGTAATTCCCTGGCTCTCCTTCTGAGGGTTCGTGCTTCCTTGGTGCTGGCCTCGACTTGTCGCTCAGCATGGAAGATCCTCTGGGTATCGGCAGAGTCCGCCCACTCTGCAGCAGCGTGTACAGGTACCACCTCAAATTGCTCCAGAATCCTAAGCAAACCAGAACGACCATCATTAAACATGGTTACTGCTGCATTTACGCTAATTTTGAAGACTGTCAAACCACTGAATTTTTAGGGACTACTCTCCATACACAATTATTAAAACTCTGATTAGAGTTTTGTGTAAAACTTCCAAGACATCTTACTAGTAATTCTGGCTTCGACAAATCTTCATAAATTGGCCTCACTGCATCCGTAACTACAGTCAATAGTCTGTTCTTGTGGCTAAAGTTCCTGTGGTTCCTGCGGCTTTGGCTGCTTGCTACCTGCACCAACTGTCGCGTCCTGGTGGGCATAACTGATGCATTGGCTTTGCGTCAGTTGACTGCATGTGATTGAAAGTTGCCCAGATTGCATTATACATATTGTCAATGGAATCTAATTGACTTCCAATAGCTTTGCCGTAGTAAGTCGACAACTTGTCAATTACTTTTGCAGTGAGCCTTCCTCTACCGTCAATAAGCTTGTTGTCTGGAAGCTTCTTTCCAGAGAAAGATTTTACCAAGTTTCAGAGGCGAGTACCCATCTCTTCTGCACATATTACATTTACTTACAGTCTTGTACACTTTACAGTCTCCATCTCCAATGTAGCGGTGGTACTTGACACCATACTCCTCTTGTGAGCGTTTAAAAATCTCACAGATGCCATATATTTCCATCTTACCTGCACTATTTTTGTGGTCTGCAGTGCAGTCTGGTTCGTGCTTCTCGTATGACTCTTCATATTCTGCAGTCTGTAAACGGTTCTCCCGCGCTGAGCATGCCATGCAAAAGCTATTTTCTACAGCAACATTCAGAACCTTGCCTGTGTCCCACGATGCTTGCAAATCCTTGCAACGACGACAAGCCCTTTTTTCTCTAGGAAGCATCTCCATAAATGTTCAATCCAGGTGCTTCAGTCTCTGTAGCGGCTTTTTCTTTCATCACTGCAGTCTTCATAGAGTCCTTGGCCACTTTTTCACACACTTCACTGAATTGTTCGTTGATCGTATCATATACAGACTGAGCCATGGGTTTTAAGCAGTCCATCAATCCACAATATGTTGATAGACCAGCGTGTCCAAGTCCAAGATCACGAAATGTAACCACTGTTCTTCTGTTGTTCCCCCAAGCATGGTTCTTGACGCCAACTTTTCTGCATAAGTTCATAGCTGCCAGCTGACTACACTCAATGCACACTAATTCAATCTTGAATCCTAATCCTTGAGCTTCGGATTTGCCAAGTTGAACTTTGCCATGGCATTGTTTGCAAATCAAAAGTTCCTCGAGCCCAGAAAATAGAATGTTGATATTAATCAATCTATTCCTGACCTCAGAAGATCCTTCCGCTGATAGAGTTTTGTTATGTCCTAAGCTATTGAAAGCTGTCACTGGACAGTAACTCTACGGGTTATTTTGCTTTCATAAGCACGGACGAGGACAAAGCTTCAGGGCGCGAAACTGAGCGCCGTCGGTGCTTGACTACCTTCGTGATCTGTTTAATAGAACGGCCTCCAGTAGCCGCCGGAAAATCTTTCAAAATTGCACTGTTTTTGTTGCGCGCATTGACTTTAGTTAAACTCTTTAATGTTGATTCCGTAACTTCCGAGAGATTTGTTGTAAGGACGTTACTTTGATTATAATGTCGTTATCGCGAATATGGTGGGCTAACGGGGTCTCTAATTATGAGAGAGAAAGAGAGATGTGCGCAATAGAGTTATGCAGCCTATTTAGTTAAAATCACTTACCTTTTTCTTTATCTCTGCAATGGGCCTGTTCTGCTTCCAGCACGTCCTTTCAGTGGCTTTCGGGTTAATTATTCACTCGCGATTTAAATTTTAATGCAATTTATTCAATTTGCTACAGAATTTAGATAACGCTCGCTCGCAACTATCAAAAACTTTCGAATTATTTTAAATTATCGCAAATAAAGAACCACAACATAAATGTTCTAGTTGTATGATTGCAAGTAAAGTAAGTTTAATGATAGGAATATCAAGTTATTTTACTATCCAAATATTGTAAGTCCCGTACTGTCGAAAATATTCTAAGTGCCAAGATTTTATACCTGACCGGGCTCGGGCAAAGCTTTTGCGTGGCAACGATTTTTGAAGCAGACTGACGATGTGAGGACCTTTTGCTGGGCTCTTTTATGCTCTCGTAGGAGAGGCGATCTCCGATTTTCGTCTCCTCGGCGGGGTGGGTGTTTGACCAATTAGGAGGCCTAGATGCAGCTTTTTGCCTTATTTGGAGCTTTTTATGCATGTGACGTTGTAGAGAGGGCCAATCAGAAAACCAGAGTAAAAATCCTCTGCTCTAGTACATCGAGTCCCCTCGTGCTCTTCTCCTGTCAAACTCGCCTCTGATTTACCTTCTTTATCTGCAGACTCATAGAAGCTTCCTCTGTGCAGTTTGAGCCGACTTGCGCGGTGTCCTCTTTGGCGGCTCCTCGAGCTTCCCGCACGCGTGACTTGTGTGTCACTTGCCAATAGCGTTGCGCGCTCCGCGGCCTCTCTTCATTGCACGTGTATCGCTTTCGGGTATGCGCGGTCAATGATGTACAGTAGGCCTCTTATTTTTTTTCTCTCTACTTGCGTCTGCTGTGTTCCGAGATGTGTGCGTGAATATCGGTGTGCTTCGCTTAGCTTTGTGCCTCCGCTGTAGAACTGTCATGTATGTGTGCGTATCGGTGTGCTTCGCTTCGCCTCTTGCCGTAGAGTCGTACTGTGTGTATACATCTCGGTGTTCTATTTTGTCTTTATTATTTTACGTGAATTTACTATTATTATTGATTTTCCTAACTGATTTTACTTCGAGTTTAATTATGTTTTTATGTTTACTTCGCCGTATGTTGTCGTTCCTTATTCTTATTAATTCAATTAAATATTGAATTTATCGAGTTTTCTATATCTTAGTATACACTGCATTCTAGTAGGAAGGGTATCAATGGATTTACTTTATAATAACTAATCTTATTAGTTTTTAATATTTTAAGAATGCGAAAGAAAGTGAGCATTTCACAGTTTGTATCTTTCTTACTGAACTTGAAGGTCCTGACTTGTTGGCAGGTTCATCCTCACTTGTTACTCCTAGAAATCTTCTTGGCCTCTTCTTGCCTCTTCCTCTAGGGTACTTCTTGTCTGAATGGGTACTTGCAAACCTTCCCTTGGCATCTCGATTATCACACATAGTTTTAAAATCACTAAACTTCAAACTTATTTAAAAAACTCCACTGCTCTGCTTTTAGACTTTACTTTTTTTTAGTGTTATAAGTTATAAGCTATAACCCCAAAAACACTACAAATACTACTTAGATAAGTTTTAAAACCCTTTTAAAAAATATCAGCTTTATTTATGTACTTAGATATCAACTGTGTTTACATAGTGTAAATCAGATCTCAGTACTTGCAGGACATTTTTTTTTTTTTTTTTTTTTTGATAAACGCTTTAGAAGCGTGTTTTACAGAAATTTCCTGTTAAAATAAGCAATAAAAAAATCGATTATTTCGAAGTTTAAAGGTGTTGTGTCCTCTTAAATATTTAGAGCCACACAACTTAACGTTTCCTCTTCTTTCGACAATAGTCCTGGAATCCCCGAAAGAGTATTGGGCATATCTTCTATGTCGAACATGGTACAATTTACTTCATTTTTATGGCGTAGATGTTATTCATCTCCTTCAAAGTGTACATTATTTATAAGTACTCGTACAAATGCTGGAAAGCTTTGTATGCAATATTCGTCCCTTTCCTCTTTCTCTGTACTTTCAAGAGTTTCATTGATGTTTTCTATAAACTGCAGAATATTTAACTTAGAATCATGAATAAACTCTGGAAATTTTACGTTATTCCAGTTACTCTGTTGATCTTTTTCCGAAATTTCTTTCAAGAAATCTGGTGAGTTATTTGAGTTATTATTGTTCTCTGAAATTCCGTTGTTTATGTTATCTTGAATTTTTTCTACAATATCTAGTACTTTCAGAAATCTTGTTGCACTGTCCTGTTTTCCGCTTTAGTTTGTTGAGTACATGCTTTTTTCTCGCGCTCTTCTGCTATGATGCTAGTATTTTTTTAATTCATATGCATTTTGGATTTTAATTCAATTTTTATATTGTTTATTTTTAAATATCCCTTGCGTAATCTTAATTTCTGTTGTAGTAGAACTTTTATTCCAAAGATTCCGTTATACGGGATCACAAATGACTCCGGAGCTACATAAAAATCGAAATATATTCGGTTTATTGGTAATTTTATTGATCCCAACGTACGTATAGCATTTTTAGTAATTCCTGATATTAATATTTGTTTCTTATTATTTATTTGATCAATTTCTATGTTTTGTTTTTTAATAATGTTCAATTGTGTACCACTATCTACCAATAAACGATTTATTTTTTTAGTGTTGGTCTTCTACTTATACAGTATATTTTGCAGTAGATTTTCAAGTTTTGAAACATATGTCTGTAATATTTTATCTACTTTGCTGCTGTCTCTTTTTCCTATATTGCCTTCATCTTGCACTTGGTTAATGATTTCGTTGCTAGTTATTTGTAGTGGGAACGCTTTGTTTTTGTTCTTCCTTCCCAGGCTTTCTTTCCAGGAAGAGTGTTGTAGTTTTCCTGCCTGTTTTTGTTTCTATTACATTGGGCTGCTGTATGACTTGTATTTTTGCATGTTGAGCAGAATTTATCTTGCTCTCTTTCTAGTTTTTTAATCTTTTCACAATCTATTTTATGCCCTGCTTTGTTGCGATACTGACAAAATGCCTGTCTTGATTTTCTTCGATTTTCTAACGCCATTCATTTTTTGCACTCACTGACTACGTGACCTGCAAAGGTGTCCAGGTGTAAATGACTGATGATGGGCTCCAGGTAGAGCGAGCTATAGTTTTTGGAACTAAATTGTGTATTTTACACATAGGTCACGTCTAGAGATTTTGGGGTCTAGGTGTAAATATTATTCTGAAATTGTCTGTAGGTATCTGGGATTGCGGATGACAGGCTCCGGGTGGTGCGCGCCATAGTTTTTGGTACTAAGTTGTGTATTCTACGAATAAGTCGCGTCCAGGTTCTGCAATGACAACTTCCACGTAGTGCGCCTCGCAACAAGACGCGTTTAGGTGTCTGAGGTTGCCGATGGCAGGGTACATGAAATGTCCTTCATAGTTTTTTGGGTCTGGGTGTTAATACTATTCGTAGATTGCTTCTAGGTATCTGGGATTGCTGATGCCGGGCACCTGGTAGTGCTCGCCGTAGTTGTTGTTAAATAATTGTGTATTTTATACATAAGTCGCGTCCAGGTGTCTATGAAATGTCTATTTACTTAAAAATGCTGCTGACGAAATGTATGTGATCGATTCGTATGTCAGAAGGAAAATTGTCGCAGATTCAGTATTTTCTGGAAGTATTAATTTAGGCGTTACGTGTTGATGAATCTTTTAAAGCATTTACGATCGTAGATTTTGCATGGACGAAAGACGAAGATCTGGAAAACAACGTTGTCTATAAACTTGAATGTAATGATTGCTCTGCTACGTATGTAGGCCAAACAAAAAGGAATGTGTGTGTACGTATAAATAAACAAAAAAAAGTCGAAGAATACTTTAATTTCTGATCACATCAACAATTTGAACTACACTTTCAATTTCGAGAATTACCAAATTAAAGACAGAGAGATCAATTTAAATAAAAGATTAGTTTCCGAAATGCTACACATACACCTACAAAAAAACGGTATTAATAAGAAGGAAGACACGCAAAATTTAAATACAGTATTCAAACACCTTGTACACCAGCTGAAAAGAAAACAAACATAAGTCATGCTCTGACGTAATTGCGGAAGAAATTGTCAACACGGCCGATCGACTCTCTTCTCACTGCTCCGTGCTATATAAACACGACGAAAATCTTGACTCGCGCGAATTAGAATCGAACAGCTGAGAGAGACACACTGTTCACCTACGTTCTCGACAAAATCTTGTACCGAATTTCTCCATAATTGTAAGTTTTATTTCACACTGTACATATATTATTATACACCAACAAATTTTTAATAAACACAAATTTTTCAGATCAGTCTCCTGATGAGGGCGGCATTGTCCGTCGAAACGTTAAGAAGAAAAAAGAAAATGTTTCAAAGATTTTCCTCTCCTTTCTCACCACACAACCTTCCTCGGAAAGACCGATACAGACAAATCAATATTCTTGATCACCACCAAGGGACAACATCAGATAGAGAAAAAACATTTTATCTAAAAATATTATTATTAAGGTTTTTATGATTCTCTCTGATTTTTGGGTAATAAACTAACAATTATACAAATATAGAAATGTATTTTTCGCCAAAAAAGCTTCTCAGTAATTTAGCCCTTACTCGAAAACAGCCAGCTTAACCGTCACCAACTTCTTGGTAGCGCCCCAAGAAGCCGCGTCGAGTGACAGCTGATCGGCGTATCACTGCCTTTGCCGCTTTAGGGGATTAGTCCGTGCGAACTAATCAGCTAATGTTAGGCCTTTCCAGTCGCGACGTAGGGTGAGGTAGGAATTCACGATCCAAAATCGTCAAAAGGGGAGCTTTTTAATGAAGTCAATCGTTTTTGCGTTAATAAGCGTCAAAATACAAAGATAAGTAATGGTATATTTTTGGAACTAAGGAGAGATTTTAACTCCTCAAACTGCCAAAGTTATCATAGATCACCTTAAATAGCCATAGATAGCAAAACCGATTGTCTAACAATAAGAGGTATGTATAGGTGCTAATAAATCTATCTATGTTACTCTAAGACCTATCTACAAAAATGTTAAATCTCTATAAACTGCTCAATTGGCATAAATAAATAAATAAATAAATAAATAAATACACACACA
>JAZHPH010000269.1:90823-142252 GCA_037356405.1 Nasonia oneida | reverse complement strand
CACAATATGGAGAAGAAGAAGAAAGAAGGTTCAGGTCGAGAGGAAGTGAAATATAAACCGGCTTCTGGATTCCAAAAGTATCTACCTCAATATTCTTCCAATACTGGATCATTCCCGAAAAAAGAAGGGTACAGGAGTTATTGTCCTGACAAGGAAGCAAATAAAGATTCCAAATATCAAGGACACAACAACACTGATCGGGGATAGCAATAATAAAGTCTTATTCTAAGACTTTTATTTATCAATTAAAATCGGTCCTTTTTAGGACCACAATATTTCTATAAACGTACTACAAACTCATCATACATAAAAATCTCATTATCTTATGACGTCATAAGAGGTGTACATGACGTCAGTAACAATCCATATTTATCTTAATTGTTTACAAGATAAATGCTTAAGACGTTGGCGATACCTTATCTTTATTACCTGTTTTCATAATAAAAAAAGTATCATGATGGATTATTATTGCGGTAAATATAGCTTCTTTGTTTATGTAAACATGATATCTTAATTACACACGTATAAACAAGATATCCTTATCTTAATTAACTGTTTATAAACATGATACCTTATCTTATCTTTATTACTTGTAAAGTACCGTCATTGTTTATTATTGTGGTAAAGATATCATCTTTGTTTATGTAAACATGATATCTTTATCTTAATTACACGTGTATAAACACGATACCCTTATCTTAATTACCTGTTTAGAAACATGACACCTTATCTTTATGACTTGTTTACATTATAAGATAAGGATGCGCCAGTGATGACGTCATTTGTTATGTCTCCCCATACCGGCTTACTTACTACTATGATTCTATAAAAAATAAAAAAAATAATGAAATATTTTCATTCACTTTTAATAATCAAATTTACTAAAATTATTAAAATTATTATATATTGAATAAAAATATGAATATTCGATGTCACAAGTTATCAAACGAATATAATACAATATTGTATTACACAGTGTTTTCACTATCACTTGTAAACATCAACTGAATATCGATCCACATGTATACATGATGCTTTATCGTATTTTGACATTCCACAGCGTGAGAAAGCCATTTGAAAAAGAGAAGTAGGGATGACTACAAAAAGAGTAAAAATGGACACTCATATAATAGTATGTATACATAGTAACAATGAAAAACAGTAATAAAAAAAGTTAATAAACGATAATATTTATAATAATAAAATTTATAATATCAAATTTTAGTACCTGTGCATCAACAATTATATTGTTTTATGTTTTCAACAATATTATACGTCTAAAATTTTAGTAAATTTTTACAATAATTAATAAAATGATAAAATTATTTTGTTATAATATATTAACTGCTTTTGATTTATTAATAATTATTCGATATTTAAAAAATCTAATATTAAAATAATTAGTTCATAACTTTTTTTTTAAATCTAAATTCACATTATTAAAAATTTACGTGGAAAATTGAAGCTTCAGTTAAACACATGCGCAATGCACAACTAACGTTATACGACGTCAGAAATGTCAGAAATGATCACAGCATAGATAGAACCGATAAAGGTAAATGTATATATTTGTGTGTGTGTGAGAAATGTATACCGCACCGCGGCATATTTAACATATAGTATCAACTCTACTTTACAAGAAGGATACACACTTTCTTTTCACAGTGGGTTCTTGGTTTTCAAAACCGGTGAAAGAAGAAGTAAGTATTTTTATTTATTATTAATATTATTAATAAAACTGTTTAAATTACTTAATGTATAATGGTCAAATAAACCTATATTCGATTGTTTAAAATATTATAAAATAATTATAAACACTACAATACATATTTAACTTAATATCAATGATAAAATAATATGAAAAATAAAATTATTGTTATTATTATTATATCATTAGAAATATTTATATCAAATCAATGTAAAGCAATGTTTTTCTGGATCATTTTAATTATTTTAAATTATCATATGTACTTACAAGGAAAGGTACCCAACCCGAACTCACCGATTTTGATGATTTTCATATATGTTGTAGAACATAAAAAAATAAGAGACACGTATTTTTTTATCGTCTAATTTTCACTTTTAAGGGGTAAAAACCTCCCCTAAAGTTAACCCCCAAAAACGTTTTTTTTAAATATCTCGGCTTAAAATTAATATTTTTCGATGAAACAAATTGGAGGATATTTCTTACAAAAAGAGCAAGTATTTCATGAAGATTTGAAGAGTAAGGGTAGCATCCCCTATTTTTTAGGGGTTGAAAACATATATTTTTTGGCATAATTTTATAATAAAAATGTTTAAACCGACTAAAAAAAATTGGAAAAAATGTTTAAACATCCTTAATAACAAAATTTAGTTGACGTCTTTCGGTGTTTTCATAAATATTATCCCTAAGGGGGTAAACCACCCCTAACACAAAATAACTGTAAATATGTAATTCAATACATAATATTTCGTAGAAAGTTTGTATATAGAGGTTTTCGAGGTCGCTGATTACAAATCTGTTATCAGATTTTGAAAATTCAAAATGGCGGAACCAATATGGCGGACGGAAATATCGAAAAAAAATTTTATATAATAAAAAAGTTTTAAACGACTAAAAAAATTGGAAAAAATTTGTAAACATCTATAATAAACAAATTAAGTTTTTCGATTTTTTCATAGATACTACCCTTTAGGGGGTAAACCACCCCTAACACAAAATAACTATAAGTATACTTCAATCCATAATATTTTGTAGAAGGTTTGTATATAAGGGTTTTCGAGATCGCTCTTTGCAAATCTGATATCAGATTTTGAAAATTCAAAATGGCGGAACCAATGTGGTGGACGAAAATGTCGAAAAAAAATTTTAACTTTCATAAAAACTTGTTATAAATGTGTGATCTTTGTAGCCTGTACATGTGAACTAAAGAGCCTTAAACCCTAAACCCCTAAAGAACAAATAGGCTAAATGGTTGTGCTTTTTAACCAAACCACCTCAAATTCCTAAATTTGTAAACAAGAAAATTCTGTGTGTGAAGCAGTTTTATAATTTCCGTAGAAATTGTTATCAGAATGTTATTGAAATTCCTTTATTGTAAATTCAACTTATAATGTATTTTTGTTTATAATATTAGAGTATAATAATAATCTACAATCTTTTATCTTTTGCCATAGTGCATTTTTTGTATTGAGCATAAAATATATTATTTTACGATGTTTTTACAATAATGGTAGTCCTCATAAAAGTGTTTATAGCACAATGCTTTTTTGCACCAACCACATCGTACAATTGCAATATTTGTGCACCCTTCTATTTCACAATGTGTTGCACAAGACTTTCCAAAACTGAAATCTATAGGATTATCAAATTTATCTGGTTTTTCATTGACGTAACCGCTTTTATACCAGGAATATTTAAACAAATCTATATATCTCGGTGAAGACAGTTGGTTGTGAACCAATGATTGAAGTTTAATTATATTATTTCTCACATGTAAATTCATATCATGATCCATTAACATTACATTATCAGAAAATGTTCGGACAAAGTTTTTCCAAATACGGAATCCATAGACATCAAGTGGTTGTATTTTTCCTGTGGTTCCAGTTGGAATTTTTTTTATGTTAATAATTTTATTTTGTGGCATTGTTTCTTCTATAAGTTTGTCACAATGACCACTCCAAGAATCAAGTAATAGTATTGAGTGATGGCCTACATAGGGATAAAATATTTTTTCCAACCAGATTTTGAAGTGATCTGCAATTAACCGACTTACTAATTAACTGATCAACGATATTACAATGTAAAAATTGTTATTAGTTCCCTTACTTGTTGTTAATTTTCCAGATTTGGATGCTTCCACGTACACGTTTTCTGGTCTAAATATGTTTTGTTCTACAATAGGGCCAAACTTGCCACTTGGTTCCTTTAAAACAAGAAATAGCGGTGACAACAGTTGTCCAGTAGCTGATATTAGTGGCTGTATAGTATAACTATGCGTTGTTGCTGAAATTGACTGTACCAGACATTGCACTTGCTTTTCTCCTTCTACTGCTAATGTTCTTCCAGAATGCATTTCTAGCTGAAATCCGCTCTGATCTGTATTATACAAATTTTCGAGTCCAATCCTTGGTATACACGATTTAACGTCATCGATAAATGCTTCAGCTTTAACCGTAAGTTCTGCACTACTTTCTAGTGTTTTTCTTGTTATGAACTTATTTATTTTCCTAGAAACTATTCGGTGTGCTTGCTTAAATTTGAGTAACCAATGTTTAGAAGCTTTGAATCTAATATCATCAAAACCAATTTCTTTTTTAGCTTGTAAGGCCCATCGAATTATATCTTCATCATGGATAATTGAACCACTGTCGAGAGCTGCTTGAAAATTATCCAGGGTATACTGACAAATTTGTGCTACTTTTTCTCTATACGTGCCACCTTTATTAATTGAATGAGCCCAACGACGTAGCTGACTAATAGATGATACTTTTTTGAATCTGTTTTGCACTGTTTTGAGACTTAAATTTTGCTTCGTTTTGCTACTTCTCCAAAATTCTACAGCTCTTTTTTTGTATTCAAAATCTAGTTCTTCATTATCTGCTGTACATTGATTTGTTGGTGCTATATCCGGATCAGGAAAATGATGTTGCACTTCATCTTCAATTATTTCCGCATTATGGTTTTTATACTCTTCTTGAAAATCCAAAGAGTCATCAGTAATCATTTCTACAACGTTGAAATCATGTGTTGCATCTATTAAAATTTCTTTTATTTTTTCGGCCAACTCTGTTTCGTGATAATTCGTGACACTATCTGGTATGTTTAACGCTTGAAAGTATGCTAATAATAAGTTTAGAACGTTTAACGGATTAATTTTCATTTTTCAATCTAAAATGAAAACAAGCGGTAAAATTTATACAAGCTGTATTTTTGCATGTACCACTTTTTTTTTAATTTGGCGTTGCTAGAGGAATTACGTAGGCGGGGTTTCATTCTGGCTGCAGGACATTGAGATGACCTTCAGTGCCGCAACCGAACATACCATTCTGAACGTAAAATTTACCGCTCTTTCCATTCCCGCAATAAAAGAATGGGGTTCCTATTTAAAAAACCAAAGTTGACCTTCAAATGACCTTGAAAAACGCGTTCAAAGTCAAATCCAAGGTCACCATCGGGTTGCCCCTTCGATATCCTACAACTTTGGTCTCTACCATTTTTTCGATTGTGGCTGTCCCTGACGAGTTATGAGCGGTGCCCGTTTAAATTGGGTCACCCTGTATATATATATATATATATATGACTTTGAAAGTATTTTTAATGAAAATTTAAGAAAATTTTACAAAAAAAGTATCTATATGTTATATCTAAAAAATGCTTCCCTGAGGAGCTATAAATTAATTAAATCATGCTAAAAACCCAAAAATTTCCAAAATTGACATCTTTGGCACCATGCCATTTTGGAATAAAGTAATTTAAAAATCTGAAAAAATTCAGGGGTATTGAAAACACTTTTTAGAACATATTTACCGCGGGTTGCAGAAGAAAAAAATTTTGGCCGGCTGATCTCACAGAGAATCACCCATATATTTAACATTTTTATATAATATATGTATGTAAAGTACATATACATATAATATATGGAAAAAGAACCCAACAAATATAAAACTGAAAATGGATTATAAAAATTATGAAAAAATTTTGAGTATGGTAATTAAAGATGCTAAGTATAAATACGAAAATAATGCCATTAGAATATGCACTGGTAATTCAAGATAGCTTTGGAGCATAATAAATGATAAGTTAGGGGAAAAAATGCAAGGAGGATCACTTGATAGTATAATAGTTAATGATCAGAAAATTGATGACAAGACTACTATTGCGAACACTATGAATGAATATTATTGTAATGTAGAATTAAATTTAAGCAATCAAATTAAAAAAATGGACTTAGAACAATTGAAACTGCCAGTTCGAAACAATTACTCAATTTTTATTAATCCAACTAATATGTATGAAATTCAAAATATAATTATTGCAAAGAAAAAAAGGCTGGTGGAGTAGATAATATTAGTGCAATAACTATCAAATCTTTATCGAAACATATATAAAAACCGTTAGAGTATATATTTAATCTATGTTTAATCTAACAAATGTAATTAGCAACAATTTGACGGTCAATCAAATCAGCTTTTGGCACACATATTGACAGTTGTATTGACCATCTTTTCCATAAGTTTCATCAATATCCATCGATTTTTGCAATAATAGTGCCTAATTTTCGAAAACGCATTTTTTCGCGTTCGGTATTGATTTTACACTTAACTAATTGATGAAAAAATAATTCAGGTGCATTTATGTAGGTAATTTAAGTACCTTCAACATAGTATGAGTTATTTTTTGATCGATCGTCTAGATTTTGATCGGCACTGAAAAAACTAAAAAAACACGTAATTTTGCCACTTATATGCAAATTTGACAACTTTCCTCTACTCCTTTTTAGTTAGTTTTTGGAAATTATCATTCTACATACCTTTTTACGCCATAAAGTGCAGAAACATTGCTGTATTTAATTTTTGAAAATATATTACGAGATTCCACCTAATTCGACTGGACTATCATAGCACACGCCAAGACTTTGTCATCGGCCACGGCCAAATACCCCATCACACATGTAGAAGTAAAAACTTTTACCATGCACAGCGGTATAATCGGTGATTCTTCAGAAAATGTCATACTCGGCCAATTACCTAAGAGGGCTATTCTTGGCTTTGTCGACTACAAAGCTTTTAACGGCGAAAAGACAAAAAAACCCATTTAACTTTCAAAACTTTTCCATCAATTTTCTATCTCTCTATGTTGACGGCACTCAAATACCGAGCAAGCCATTACAGCCAAAGTTCGACAAAAACGCCCCTATGTACGTTGAATCCTATCACACGTTATTCTCAAGCACTGGCATACCTTACATGAATGAAGACAACCATATTGCGCGTTAGAATAGGCTGACGGCTATTGTCCTTTTGCTTTCGATCTGACTCCCAATCTTTCGGCTCATTACGCCGGCCATTGGAATCTCGTAAAAAACGAATCAATCAGAATCGAAGTCCGCTTCGATAAGCCATTAACTAAAACTAGAAACTGCATACTCTATTTAGAATTTGACAAAGTTTTAGAAATAGTCGTTTTAGATTTAAACTCGTTAGCCCCCCTATATACGCACACATGCACCCATACACTCGACGTCATCCTAGAAAGAGCGGAGAGGGAGATACTCCCCCGAAAGAAAGAAGTGGCATAGCGGAAGGGACTCCAGATCCACATGACCCCCTATACCTCAGTCAGTTTAGAACCCTCACCCGCAGTTCTTTGTGCCCTCTCTCTCTCTCTCTCTCTCTCTCTCTCTCTCTCTCGTAACGTTAACAGCTCTGCTGATCTGTCATTCTTTTGAACTGCTTTTCTGCTGCTTCTTGCCTTCCGGCCCTCTTATGTTGTAGATAGTTGCTCGCTCCTTTTTGCAACCTTCACGTCGATATATAAATCGCCGAAGGCTGCAATTTTTCTATCTCATCTTTTCGACCGCAAACTTTCTACACTGCTCCTAACCTACAAATCTGCTCCCTCCGCTTGGCTTCGCTTGTTTTCGCACCTGTACGGCGTCTCTTTCTCTCCGCAATCTACATCGTGGTGACATCTGCTGCATCGCGGGAGAATCTTCAAGGCGTCTTCACACTGTCTCGAGGTCGGTACTTTCACGTTCTCTCCACTAACACGCCATCTAGCCGTAAGAGTCACACCATCTACTCTTTCACTCCGTCGATAACTTACCATCCTCCAACGAATATCTGCTTTATCGACTGCCAATAAGTTATCGACGTAAAAACGAAAAATGAGTGGAAACGGCGACAAGAACGTGAAAGTGTCTTTTCAACAATGCAGTAGCTGTAGACAATCCATACAGCATAAAGACCCGAAAAGGTGTGAATATTGTGGATTATACTTCCACGTCAAGTGCCAGAATGCTGTCAACGTCAGGGCTATAGTTGTAAATGACAGGCAGATAATAGCCTGTCCCACTTGTGCAGAGAGCAACGGCAAGGGAAGCAAAGTGAGGACAAAATCCACCTCTGCTACAGCAACTGTGACGGGAGCAATTGCAACAACAGCAGCAGGCAAGTGTACTCCCAAACAGCAGCAACCGGCGAGCAAGAAGAGGAGGTCAGCACCACCATCAGCCAACACTTCGCGGAATCCCTCACCAACCCGCTCGGCCGGCACAACGACACCTACGCCGTCCGTTGAGGCGGCCTTGAGGGACATTCGCGTGGCCTTGGACGACATCCGCAGCGCTCAAACGGAGTCCCTCAAGACCCAGAACATCGTGTCAGAGAGGATCTCCAAGATTGAGCAGCGCCTGGGCCCGCTGGAGAAGCGTCTTAAGGCCCTCGATGAGCTGCCTGCACTCAAGACTCGCATACAAAATGCTGAGTCCACCATCACCGAGCTGTAGGCACAAATTCAAGATCTCTCATCGAGGAGCCCGACAATGCATCAGGACAGCAGCAGCACTGTACCCAGCGCTGCGGAGCTTTGCAGCCTGCGCAGTGAGTTGGCAGAGGTCAGGAGGCGACAGGAGCAGACCTCCAACAGTGTGGTTGTTGTCACGGGCCTGCACTACACCCGCCAAACCTCGCTGCACCTCCTTGCATTCGCAGTTGTGAGCGCGCTTGACCCCACGGTCCTCAGAAGGGACATAGCATCAGTCAGGATCATGGGGAGGCTAGATGCTACCAACAACTCCGCCAGGGGTGACGGCAGACTACCACCATTAGCCGTCACCCTCTCCTCAGGCGCGCTTGCACGCTCAATTGTCGTAGCTAAGGCCCGCAAACGCAAGCTACACACCAACGAGTTGGACGCAACCCTACTGGAGGAGACAAGAGCCCTGAGCCCTGAACATCAAGGGCTCATAAACATCAATGAGCTGCTCCCTTCAGACGTCCATAAGCTGCGTTCAAGGGCCAGGCTGGAGGCTAAGAAGAGACAGGGTTGCCGAACTTTCGTCAGAGACGGGAGATTATTCATTCGCTACAACGATGACAACAAGCGCGCCACCGTCATCAACACCGACGCTGAGCTAAATGATTTTTTAGCTCGGATTCCGCCTGCCGTCAGCGTTGTTCCACAATGAAGCTACCACACACACAATTCATTCCACCACATCCACCATCAAACTCATCTGCCGTGTCTTCGTCCGGTTCTGAGGTATCTCTGTCTGAGGGTCTAAGGGTCTGTCATTTCAATGCGAACTCACTCACAGGTCACATTGAGATGATCAGGCTCTTCTTATCCACTCGCTCTCTATTCCACGTAATAGCTGTTACTGAGACCTGGCTAAGCGACAAGGTGATATCCATCCCTTCACTGGATGGTTACACTTTGCACAGACGGGACAGAAACAGGAACGGTGGAGGTGTGGCCCCTCTACATTCATCTTTCACTGACGGCTAGCGTTATCTCGTCATATGACGGCGAATGGTCAGGAGTTTCTCCCATCTTCGTGGGGGTTGTGTATCGTCCATCTCATGCTCCTTTTTTCCAAGGCTCTAACTTCATAGACCAGCTAACATGCACAATTACTCCACGAAGGTTATAATGGGAGACTTCAATTCTGACCAGCTTTCCTCATCTGAAGATGCCAATTTCATCAGGGCATTCATTGATGAGAACTCCCTTTTGTCTGTTCCCTATGGTGCTATGCACCATAAACAGGGTTCTGATACCTGGCTTGACCTATGTCTAATTGATGAGCAGGATCGCCTGCTGTCCCACTGGAAGACAGACGCACCTTTCATCAACGGACACGACCTTATCACGGCCACTCTCGACGTACAGATTCCACGCTACGTACCTAACACATACACCTACAGAAACTTAAAAGGAATTAGCGCCGAGAAGCTAAGGGACTTCCTTAGCGCATGTGACTGGTCATCCTTCGCCACGCCATCACTTGGCGAATGCATCACCACTCTTAACACCAACATCTCGAGCGCCATAATTCATCTCGCCCCATTAAAGACCGCGACACCTGGACGTAAACGTCACCCGTGGTTTACCGCGGCTCTTCGTGACTTTTTAACTGAAAAGAACAGACTCTACAGACGTTTTCGCAGAAGTCGTTTACCGTGGGACCTATACTTTTATAGAATCGCACGGGACGACGCTCACAAACGGATTGAAGAGGCCAGGTTGAATTACTACTATTCACGCCTGTCCTCCTTGACCGACGTTGCAGAGATCTGGAGAGAGCTTGGGAATCTTGGTATTACTACTTCTAAAACTCCTTCACCTGCTCGGTTCTCTCCCGATGCTCTCAACGAACACTTTAGCTCCATCTCACATGACCCTCAAGCTCCATCTGTTGAGTATCTGCGAACCCTGGAGAGTCTGGACCTCCCTGAACACTTCATCTTCAGGGAAATCACAGAATCGGACGTGTCGGCTGCGGTAACACACTTTATCACCCAGGCCAGAGGAAGTGATGGCATCCCACAGGTTGTAGTTTCTAAAGCACTGCCAATACTCGCTCCCTTACTCTGTCAAATTTTCAACCTGTCTCTGAGCGAGGCACGCTTTCCCTCCGCCTGGAAATCATCGCTCGTAAGAGCACTAAATAAAGTCAACTCTCCAACAGCTGTAACTGACTACAGTCCGATCTCTCTACTCTGTTTCCTGTCCAAGGCGCTGGAGTGGCTGGTGCACAAGCAAATTTCTGAATATCTTGAAACAAGGCTTTACCTTGACAACTTCTAAACTGGCTTTCGCACTGGCCACAGCACGCAGTCTGGCTTGATTAAGCTGACTGGTGATGTCAGGCTTGGGATGGACAGGAAGAAAGTCACTCTGCTACTTCTATTTGACTTCAGCAAGGCGTTTGATACAGTGTGTCACGTCAGGCTGCTCGGAAAGCTATCCTCTTTCGGCTTCTCCAAGCAGGTCATCCGCTGGCTTGCATCTTACCTTTCCGGAAGAGAACAGGCCGTCATTGGTGACAACAACGAACTCTCAACATTCCTATCACTAAACACCGGTGTCCCACAGGGGTCAGTTTTGGGCCCCTTGTTGTTCGCGTTGTACATCAATGACATTGGCTTCTGCCTTGATTCAGATGTATCCCATATAATCTACGCGGATGACTTGCAAATCTACTGCCAATGCCCCCTTGAGGAGCTCGACTCCTGTTCTGTCAGGATGAGTGCTAACGCCGAGAGGATAATGGGCTGGGCAGCACTAAATAGGCTTAAGCTGAATGTCATTAAGACTAAGGCGATCGTCCTGGGTTCCCCCTACTATATCAATGCTCTTCCCTCTACTGCCAAAACCTATATAAATATAGGGAGAGCCCAGGTCGACTACGAATCATCTGTAAGCAGTCTGGGGTTGGTGCTCGATTCCAAACTATCATGGAAAAAGCACGTCACACAAATTTGCAAACGTGCTCACTCTTTAATGTATCGTCTCTGCTTTTTTCGGAAGAGCACTAACTTCAGATTGCGCCAACATTTGGTGCAAGCACTCCTGTTTCCCATCATCGACTACTGTTCACTGGCTTATTGTGACCTGATGAAAGAACTTGACCTGAAGCTTCAGAGGCTTGTCAACACGGGGATCCGTTATATCTACGGTGTAAGGAGGGACGAGCACATCTCCCCTTATAGGCGTGAGTTGCAATGGCTTACCACCGCAGGACGTAGGAAATACTTTATGGCATGTTTTCTTAGAAAAATCTTTAACACCTCAGTACCTTCTTACTTATTAGCTTATTTTGATTTCCACGTCGCGCTCAGGCCTGTGAGGGGTGAGGTGACCCCCCTGGACATCCCGCCCTTCAAGACGGAGACGCTGAGGAACGATATCCTGATAGATATCCTGATCGGCAGTTTTGAAGTACAAATACTTTATAAGCTTAGTCGTTTATTCTGCGCAACACTAAGTATGAACATTTTTAAGTCAACCGGCACTTGACTCCTACTTTATAGCGAAGAAAAAGATTCTAAACCACACAGTGGTGGAAAGAATTGAGAGAAATAAAATTTTGTATTACTTTTACTTACTTTGGTTCGTGGAAACGTGGATAATTGGTTGAAGCCTCTGGTAGTCAATTCACACAAAGTGCCGAAATTTCTACCCAAATTAGTTGAATATTTTTGCTGATGGATCCAAGGATGTTCAAAATAAAAGTGTGACCCGAAATTTTTGAGAATTTAAACTTTTTATTTTATTGACAAAAGAAAATGTAAACACTGATACGATAATACAAATGCGGACTAAGCGCGTAAATGTAATGTGAAAGAAATTGCGGACTGAACGCGTATAAACGAAAAATGTGCTAGTATTGCGGACAAACGCTTGTTAAATAAAATTTTCCCGGACACCGAAAACTACAAAGCGCACTACCTAGACCTCGTCATCGGCCACCCTGTACACCTAGACACCTTCCTTGAAGGATTTATTTCCTGGACACCGAAAACAACGGAGCGCACTACCTAAACCTCGTCATCGGCCACCCTGTACACCTAGACGCCGCCCTCCAATCATTTTTACACCTAGACACCAAAAACTACGAAGCGCTCTACCTAGACCTCGTCATCGGCCAGTCGGTACACCTAGACACCTTCCTTGAATGATTTATTTTCCTGGACACCGAAAACTACGGAGCGCACTACCTAAACCTCGTCATCGGCCACCCTGTACACCTTCTTTGAATGATTTATTTACCTAGACACCAAAAACTATGTAACGAACTGTCGTGACCTCGTCATCGGACAGCCGGTACACCTAGATATTGCCATCCAATGATTTTTATACCTTGACACCAAAATCCACGAAGCGCTCCACTTAGACCTCGTCATCGGCCACCCTGTACACCTAGACACCGCCCATGAATGATTGTTATACCCAGACACCAAATACCATGGAGCGCACCACCTAGACGTCGTCATCGGCCATCCTGTACCTCTAGACACCTTCCTTGAATGATTTTTACACCTAGACACAAAAAAATCTCGGTGCACTCCACCTAGACGTCGTCATCGGCTACCCTGGCTACCGTTACCGCGCCACTTGATATTAAATTAAAAAAAAAAAAAAAAAAAAAAATTGAAAATAGATCCGTTGTTCTGCTGGTCGGTATATGTGTAATCACATTTGTAATCCCACTGGTCTGTATAAGTATGTGGGAAAGCAATATGTGCGGCTAAATTCACGGTCTCAATACTAACCGTGTGTGGCCAACTTCATGGTCTGAACATTTGGGCTGAAGAATCCCAAATGGATTTTAGCATTTTTTTGAGTCATGCATGTTTATTGTAAAAAAAACTGCTTTCTTGGCAATAAATCGATTGGAAATCATAGTTAAGCATACAAATATGATTTTACGCCAAAAAAATTTAGGTACAATAATGTAAATATTTGTATTTATTAAATTGAAAATTTAAAAACCCAATATAGAAGTAAATAGTGTCGTGGTCGCCACAGGCTTTTTAAACGCGCCTGCGTAGTGCTACCGCGGTACTTGATCATAAGAAATTAATCATGTTCCCTAGTTATCCGTAATAGCTACAAACCGATTTTATTCTGTCGTTGCAATCAGAAGTAGTGGGGGAACCGAGAATCCCGGTAAATCTGATGTGTAGCGTACCTAAGGGCCATGATATAATAGACCACATATATGCCACAATAGGCCATCAATCTTTGCCGCCGTAATTTATCGTTCACAGTGCCTCTTTCGTGGTAGTTCGGAGCTAGCGAGCTAGCGGTTTATCATATTGATGGCTGGGTGGAATAAGAACGTATCCCAGCGGTAGCTTCGGAAACGTCATGTCCCGGTAGCGACTCGAGAACATCGTATTCTAGACGTGATATTTTTTTTCTCTAATTTTGTAGTGACAGCACTGCGCGATTTTTAAATATGAAGTTTCAAGGCATAATATGCGTGTGAAAAATTCTGAAAAAAAATAAGAATGACTCATTTTTTATTGCCTTTGCTTATATTATGAAAACTTATGCCATTAAGTGAATCGGATTTAACTTAATGGATGCATTAAATTATGTTATTTTGATGTATTTTAAATTAATTGATATTCAAACTAAACTGTACTACGCGTGTGTATTTTATCGAATATACAGCATCTCTTAACCGATAAAATACCATTGATGCCGATCGTTACACGAGATATTGCGCTCTGTTTCTAATTCTGTGTGAAATCGCGTGTAACACTTCCGACCCTGACCAGAAATTCACTACGCTATCTCTAACCATCCGACCCTTATCCAGGAACGAATGTACGTACCTGATCAGGCATGTAATGGGGTGAAAATCCGGGCTGCGTCCGCGATGCCTTAGATTCAATATGAGTTTAATTATCAAATTGTTCAAATTTCATTTAATCCTACACCTATTCATTGTTTTTCGAACCAGAATTTGGATGGTACTTCAGTATTTCTAAACAATAATCTTCGATATGAACCGTAGAAATTAAAAAATCAGTTTTAATATTTTCACAAACCTGATTGACTAATCCGACCAAAATTTTCCTCCCAATTTTATTTCATTGCGAAAATATTGTTTAGTGCATCTGCAAGAAGTCGCGTTAAAAAATAACTCGGTATTCTAGCTAAAAATATTAATTTCGTTGCCAACATTTAGATATTTTATTATGAACATGCACTTTCAAAATTGTAACATATTAAAACCGCTGCCAATTCTTTGGCACGTAGCTTCCTTCAACATTATGTATTGCTTTAATATCTGAATTGCTTTGACTTCATATATAATTCTATAAAGTTTTTGTACTTTTTAGTTAGATAGATAAAATTATTTCAAATCAATGATAATTCGCTCTCTCTTTTTTACATAGCTATAACTGTTTATATTATATTATTATATATAGTTGATGGCATATCATCGGCATGAAAAGAAAATTTGTAAAGTTTCTATTTATTATTAAATTTTTTATTCATTTATTGTATTTATTCAGCTTCAAGTATTTTTCTGCTGTGCAATCACACTATTATAAATAGGTTTACATACTGCCGTTTGACGGGAGGTATACGTAGGTGCCTTACTCGAGAATTGACATTCGTTACGATAACGCGCGCCGAATGCCAAAGAGAAACGAACAGAAAAAGTAACTCTGCACGTTGGAGTTAAAATTCCTCCTTCTTGTTTTTCTCCGGCTATGCTCCATGAAATAACTTAAAATTAAAGCAGTCTATAGTTATAATATCATTTGATAATCATGATGTTTTAAAGAAAAGTTCAACCATTTAGTTTCCGAGTTATAATGGTAAGGATAGTTCGCGGAACGGATCTAAAATCACTAGTGATCGAATCGCTATGAAAAAACACATATGTGTAACTGAAAATCTTGTTACCAACGAATTGTTAAAACAAAAACAGAAAAAAAAACGAGCCTAGGTATAGATTAAAATTCATTAAATTGAAGCTGAGATCCAAGCGATGCAGTTTTCAGTTATATAGAGTATACAGGGTAAGAAAACAACATTTTTAAGCTTAATATATTTGAAACTAATTGGTTTCATAAACATCCCAAAGAAAGAGATCAAGGTGCTATATAATGCTAACTAAACCCAAAATTTGAACTTGATTATTGCTTTTTTATTCCAGTTATCGCGTCACGTAAAAAACGACTTTTTTCAGTTTTTTCAGTTTTTCTCAGGATTTGTCCCATGAAATAACTTAAAATTTAAGTAGAATATAGTCATAATAACTTTCAATAAACATGTTTTTTTTAAAAAGGATTCAACATTTAGTTTTCAAGTTAAAACAATTTAAAAAAAATTGCGCTTTATAGTGTATAATAAAAGAACGACGAACGATAATATCAATTTTCCGCGGTAAAAAGATAGGTAATTTCATCTTTTTCAGGTACGTATTAAGCAATTTACTTTTATTAACTTTTGCAATAACTTTATTAGAAAAAACTGAAATATCAAAACTAAAAAATCACTATAAAAAATAGCGCGTACACAAAATGTAAATACGGACTTTTTTCCCACAATGTTCTAGTAAAAACAAAGAAAATGAGACTTGGTGGGTTGAAATCCACACACACATACATAAAATTGTCAGAATCATAAAAAAAATGTTTCCTGAATTAAGAAACAGAAAACATACATGCGTGTCAAATTTTATTACGATCGGTCGGGTGGTTTCAGAATCATAACGGTATACGTACATACACCCCCCCCCCCCCCCACACACACGCAGCCATCCGCACGGACATTTTCTAAAAACCCTAGATTCGTACTCCAAACACCTCCAAATGCGTGTCTACAAAGTTTTAGCGCAACTGAAAATTTTACTATTACAAAGCTTCCTCTAGGAAGAAGCAAAAATGATTGTGATCGCATGACAAATATTTTTATCAAAATATTCTTTCTAATTCATATGAGTCATTCTACGAAAATTCGGACACATTAATTGCTCTTTTAATTTTGAGGACACACGCACCAGACCAAGTTTTGTACATGCATTTAGACATATAATACTGTTGTGACCGAGCTCGAACGTTGCACGATTCGAACATCAAGAATCGCGCATAGCAACCCCTAGCAACGATATCAACGACGTCGCGGATGTTATTGTTTATGTTCAGTCTGGTTCTGACAGCTATTGAGAGCAGACGTGTGTCCTTACTGAATAAAGTCTGAGTTCTAGTTCCCTTTTTATAACCAAGTGTGTTGTTATTTGAACTAACCTGAACCCGGTCTTAACATTTGGGGGCTCGTCCGGGATGGATTATTCAAACACCATGGAAGAAATAAATTACTGGCTAGAGGTCGCATCACGGATCCTTGAGAGACAAAGAAATATTCTTTTACATAGAATAAATGTAGAGGCGAGATACATTCTTCTTCATCTAAAAGATTCACGAAATAGTTCATTGAGGAAAGAGATTTATTACAAGAACTTCTGTCAACTGGATCTTAATATAGCGATGGAAAAACAATTTTGTGAAGAAACAGAGATAAGAATGAAGAAATTGGAAATTGAATTGAAACATCAACAGCTGCATGTCGATTTTGAAGAAAGAATCGATCCTGAAACTGAACAGCAGTACGATGAGGAATTTGCAAAACAACATCATTTACATCTTCTTCTCGTCAACAACTGTATTACCCTGCTTGAAAAACAGAAAGAACTTCGACTTCGATTTAAACAGCTAAGTCTTATACAAATCACAAACGCAGATACAAGTACACTAAGACATTTAGATAAACAAGACAAAGATTTATTAGAAATGTTAGATGATTTTTCGGATGTGTCAGTGACGAATGCCGTTGTTAATGACACCATTCTAAACCAAAACTTTAATGTTAACACATGTAGTGATAGGTTACATTCAGGATTAGAAATACCAGTAACGAATGCCGTGGTTGCTGATATTTCTTATAGGGGTCTTATAAAACAAACAGATTTTGAGACAAAGAAAATAAAATCATTGATATTTAAATTACACAAACATGATTATAACAGGGTTAGGAATCTGAATGTGCCATCAATGAATGCCGCTATTTATGACACTATTCTGAAATTAGATGAAAATAAAGATACACTTAGAAAAATTACAGAGACAGATTTAGCTTATTCTCAAGACAGTTTTAGTTTGCCAATCAAAGATGTGATACTACAGATGTTGGGTTCATTCCGTTTAAGATCTACAGGATTTGGAACGATAATTTCGATGTTTGGGGTGTCTAAATTCCTGAGGATGTCGTCTACATCTCTGCCGTTCGATAGAGGAGGATGGGCGAGAATGACCCTATACTGACATACACCAACACAGATGACAACTCCTGACTAAGACACCACCTGATTGACGCACCTACCCGGATTTAACCTGATTGCACCTATTTATGAAAACTGCTCTGCTCACGGTTCTTTTAAGCCATGTTTTTTCCCGTGGGCGTGAAGGTGAATATCGGAGCAGGGACTTCAGGAGAGGTTCCACGGCACATCAACTCCCCACTCATGTCCAAAGACACAAAATGGAACTTGACAGCAGACAAAGAATGAGAAAGAGAACGAAAGAGAGAAGCTGAATTTGTTTATGAAGATGGGAAAAGAAAGACAAGGAGAAGGAATTCAACCGCTTGATGCTTGAATTCGGATGAATGGATATTGTTTCTATTCCTGTTAAGTGATGATTGGATTCTGCACCTAGAAGCGCCGCTTGGTAACTTGAAGCCTTGGTTTGGGTCAAGGTAGAGGACGTTGGTGGGATCCTGTAAGTCATCATTGGAATAAGAAGAGTCCTGTTAAGTAGTGATTGGTGCTGCATCTGTAAGCATTGCTCGGTAACTTGATGCCTATAGTTTGGGGCAAGGTAGAGGATGTTGATATCAGTTCCTGTAAGTCATTATTGGACTGAAGAAGAGTTGCTTTGAGAGATTTGAAGTTTGAAGGATGACCGTTGGTGGATGGATGTTTTAGATTGTCGGGACCACCACCAAAAAAAGGCTATTACGCCTGGGGTAATTTATTAGCTGGCCGGGCTAACGTTATTTTTTCCTGCATTAATGGACAGCTGCTTATAGTCTTCAAGATCTTCCCTTTCGGGTCACCCGAGTCCCTATTCAGGCGTCAAGAAATGATCTACGATGGTTAATCGGAAACCGAGGAAAGATTCGTGACCCGTTCTTAGTAAATAGGGGGAGTAAGCAGGTATCGGTTGGACAGTCACAAGCCTACCCTGCAGTGAAAGTGCCACTAGAGGGATGCTGCTCGTTAGTATCTAGAGTTGGGGAGGGAGATCTATTTCACAGACTCCACACACTTAGGTAAACCACGCAGCGGCAGATGCTTTAGTGAGGAACGACAATCACCTTCCTCACAGCCATGTAGACCAAAGATGAAAGGACGTCGGAGCTGCTGCTATTTGGTATCCAAGCTTTTGGATCGGCCGAAGAACTTCGGACAGCCATCCGTATGGAGATGATGCGAGACGAGATGCGCCTTATCTATCTCCTTGTCTACAGGCACAACAGCATAGATTTAGCCCTTGAGCGGATGGCGGATATCATCACCGGATGAAAAAAATTTTAAACAGTGCTTCTAAGGACTAAAATGTAACAATCGGCCCTTTTCAGGACCATCATATTTTATTTTTGGATTCATTAATCACTTTTTCACAGTCTTTTTTACAACACTTTTGACGTCCTTGAGCGATTCGGCGTCTTTCAGCAATTTGTCGCACTTTT
Organism: Nasonia oneida; assembly: GCA_037356405.1. NCBI lineage: Eukaryota > Metazoa > Arthropoda > Insecta > Hymenoptera > Pteromalidae > Nasonia > Nasonia oneida. The sequence goes on along the minus strand of JAZHPH010000269.1, from coordinate 122,982 downwards.
TCATAACACTTTTGTCAGCGATTCGGCGTCTGCTAGGTTGTCGTCTAGACGTTCGTCGTTCACTTCGATGATCAGTTGGCACTTATTTAATAACACTGTAGCTTCTCACTCCGCGAGTCGATGAACAATATTGTTTTTTTAAGATGACCACTCTTCCCTAAATATGGATTCCCACCACCAGGCGTGAAGCTAATGGAAGGTACAGGGGAGAGCGCTGATTAGTTTGAGTGGAGGGGGAAGACCACTGTAGCTCTCGCGAGTGGTATAAAGGGAAGCGCGCTTAGTTTTAGAAATTATTTCGCCATGGAGTACATAGTAGACATCCGAAGCTTCAAGAACACCTGCAACGAGTTCATCTTCAAGGAGGTGACTATTATCGCTGTCGAAGAAAATGCTTCTCCATCAGTATTGCTCTTTCAACTGCTGTACTCCTGGAGCATCCTGCCCATATGGAGATAATGCGAGAATCAATGGTTGGAGCACAACTATCTAGGAATATCCTGGAATGATGGTGAGATACCTTACGAAAATCTAGAGCATACCCTTTGTAATCTTCTACGAGGAGCTTGCAATATCCTTGTCAAAGGTCCAAAGAAAAAAAGATGGTTGGACAAGATAGTACATCATGTCTTTGACCTTGGTGAAATGGGATGTCCGTCTTTAAAAAAGATGCGAAATAAGAGTTATACATGTTACAACCATAGATTGTGCGAGAAACCTGTGTGTGCAACAGAAAGCGCATGCGCACTAAAGACTTTGGTACTTGTACAGAAACCAGTAATATTAGAGGGTATCGATAAATAAAACTGTGGATGTATTGATAATGTAAGATTGCATTTGATGTATGGTTAAATGATTGCTCAAACTTATTTGAACTTGTTTAAACATATATAGTACGCACGGAGAGTTTACGTTAGATGGCTGAACCTCACGGGTTAGAGTAATGGTTGAGGCTCTCACCGATAGATGGCGCGCGCGACGTCAGCGGCGGGATCTGATGGCGAGCCTCGTGCGCATGTGAGCTATGCGCTCGGGTGAGCGGACAACATAACCTCTTGGGTTATGTGCGCTCATACTCCTGTGTCAGTGAATGATTTCTTAGGTTATGTGCGCCAGTACTACCCTGCGCCAGTACCATCATGCGCCAGTACCATCCTAGTTTATCTACTAACTAAAATCAATCAGATCGGCCATTCATCCTAACGCCTGGCGTAAGAGCCAGAAAGCGAGTGGCTCTGTGTTGTAGCAAAGCGCATTATATATCCGGGGCTGCCCCTTTCACCAATGTTTTATTTTACCCCTGTGTAGACCTTAACATGTATAGCTACTAACGCTACGTGGTCGGTAACTTACCGGCGTCGGTATTAATAAAAGTAGATTGCTTGATATGTACTCGAAAGAAAATAAAATTACCTATCTTTTCACTGCGGCGAATTTATATTATCGTTTGTCTTTAGATGCATGAAAACGGGTCTTTTTCATGCACGTGTTAAGAAATAGTATATTGTGCAACTAGGGAGGAGGGGGGGGGGCTATTCCTAACGAGAATGAGATCTCATCATAAGTTGGAGTCGAGGACGCCGAAGGCAAGGGCGCTGTAGCGGGAGAAAATGACTCTCATGCTTGAAATTACAAACTTGTCATTCACTATAGATGTATGAAAACGGGTTTATTTCATGCACGTGTTAAGAATAGTATATTGTGTACCAATAGCATAAGTAGACTTTTTTAGACCGAGTGTGGATATTGCAGTACGGGCCGCATACGAGTACTGCAATATTTACACGAGGTCAAAAAGCCTGCTTAGTCCTTGGTGTACTATAGTTTTTGTAACACATGTATTCATTTCCACGTTTTTTGTACCTATAAGCGAAACTAAAGTGACTCTTTTAATACAGTACCTCAAAGTATTTAGTTTTATCTATGGTACATACAGGCCGGTCAAAAAAGCCACTATAGGGCCACTATTTAGGCAGCGCCACGAAGGCGAGTTTAAGAAGCAGACGAAGCCGCGGCGCCCGTGACACTATTTACTTCTATATTGGTGTTCGGATTTTTCATTGTACAAAAAAAAAAAAAAAAATACTTATCATTACTGTTGGTAAGGTTTTTTGGCTTATTAGAATGTTTTCTAAGCTTAACTATAATTTCCAACAAAAATATTAGTGAAAAGGTTGCTTATTTTTATAATCTGTGATTGTATAATCCACAAATGCTAAAATAACGTTTTTCTTCTTCAGCCCGAAATGTGTTAAGATCGTTAAGTTAGCCGCAAGAAGTGTTAGGACCATGAAGTTGGCCACACAGCTATATACAGATGGGAATTGCTTTTTCAAGAAAATATTATAATATATTACGATATTTAGAATTAAGAGGTTGCCGGTGCATACTCTGCGCTCCGGAGCAGTAACAGTAACTAGCTTGCCAGGGTAGCCGATGACAAGGTTCAGGTAGTTTTCGGTGTCTTGGTATAAAAATCATTCAAGTACGGTGTCTAGGTGTACAGGGTGGCCGCTGACGAGGTCTACGTGGAGCGCTCCGTGGCTTTTGGTGTCTAGGTATAAAAATCATTCAAGGGCGAAGTCTACTTGGCAAACCGTATTAATAATATAGTTGGTGCATATTTTTCTAAGGAACGTCGTTGTCCTAACCAAGTACTTGGTGACCATAACCAACCATTTTTTCCGTGTACATGCGCAAAAAATTAAGAAACAATTGCCTCTTTTAAGTGACAATGATATTTGAGCATAAGTATTAAAAAGTCGTAATTTACGCATAGTTTGTGCACATTTATTACGATAGTTGAATAAGGATTAAATTCAAGTATTAAAGATGAAGTTGTGAACCTATTTGAAAGGAATTTCAAACCCGGCAGAATAAATTAAAGTTGAATTTTTTTTTAATTTAACCATAAACCAAAGTGTTAAAATGAATTTTATTTTCTTGTTCCAGTCACGATGTCTGTGATGTTGCAAATATCTTGGCTTATTCTTTTGGAGAAGATGAAAATGATAAGCACGTTGTTATATTTAAAAAAGAATATGCTCCATCAGAAGAGCAGTTAAGTGTTTTAAGAAACGGGGGAGAGTGGAATGAAGAAACTGCACAAAAACTACAGAGGCAAAAAATAGAACAGATTAAACAAAAAGATTTAATGTGTTGCCAAAAAGGAAAACGAAAAGTCCTTCCAAATTCAAATTATAAAGATAAATATGAACACCTTATAGGTAAAGAGGCTGCCCTTGAAGCTGCTAAAAAAACGGAGGCCAACAGCAACTATGGTTGTGGTAAGAATATAAATATCATATTGTTTCTTATTTTAATCTTTTTTGCTGTAGTGCTTCTATACTTGACTAAATGATTCATTTTCAATCAGTTAAGTAGTGTAGATGCGGGTTTGGGTATTTGAATTTTGCGCCGCCGCGCGCTCTCCATTGCGACGTTGAGCAGCGCGCGCGCCGCCAGCCCCGCTCGCGAGCGCGCGAAGGGCCCGCGCGCGCTCACTCCTGTTAAGACCGCCAATCGACTCGTACGTTTGGCTTCCTTGCGCTTTTCTACGTTTGCTTTGTAAAGTAAATTTGAGTGCGCGCGTGTGTCTGCCTCGAGGCGTTAGGCTAAGTGTACTTTGGGAAGGTGCCCACGTTGTGGACGTGAATTTTCGCAATTAATTTTTAAGTAATTATCATAGTGCTATATCGAACCTAAACGTCTCCAAACAGTTAGCTAGCCAGAGTGAGGGTATTAGTGATACACTGGTTATCTGCGTCTATAAGGAGAAGGTCAAATCGCGCGTGTACAGCATCATGATCCTGCAGAATATTCTATGCGAGATAGGAAAATAGCTACACAAGCACGGCAACAAGCCGCACGTTGTGAAAAAATTCCAGCTGAAACTCAAACTAAATTTGTTAACTTACCTAAATTATTAATTACCCAAGAATCGCATAATCTAGAATATATGGTAAATCGGACATAGTCTTAATATAATGTTGTATTATATTGCGTTAACTTAACTATACAATTTATTCAATACCCGAACAGCATCCTTGGCGGAACTACTACGTCAATATCAATAAAATTTGACATGCGTATGTATTTTTAGATTCTGAATTCGGAAAGAACAGTTATTTTTTATTTTATCAATTATTTTTTTTATAGCCATTTTTTGATTTTTGAAAAATACTATTTTGCGTTTTTTTTCAATCATCCCATTGTTAAAAACAATTCAGCTAAAATGCATTTGAATGAGAATAAACTTATCTACTTTTTCTCGTTTGATCCTCGAGATCGACCGCTTTGTTCGGCAGATAAAATAAAAAAGGTGATTTTTATTTCTAAATTCATATTTCTGAAACTAAACATTATAACCTCACGAAAAAAATCATGTCGGTGGGTCATGTGTCAAACTATATCCCATTAAAATTTCAAGTGATTTGGCCACTTATTTTTCCAATAATTAATCGAAAACTGAAAAAGATTAGTTTTTTTGTGCCTCGATTACGGACGTAAAAAGGCTTTATTGCACTTGAGATTTTGGGAAAAAGTAGATATTTTATGTGTTATGGCTAAGTTCATTGCGCAGCTTTCAAACCCCTATGGTTTTTAAGATATCAAGGTTTCAATTTTTTTTTTTTTTTGAACATTTTTTGATTCCTTATATCACTAAAAAATGTAGTCAAATGCTTCAAAATTTTATTTGGTGTATTACCATAAAAAAATCTATTTGCTGCTTAAATTTTAAACGATTTCGTCAATTGGTTCTCAAGTAAAGAGCTAAAATGTAAAAACTGATTTTTCTCAAAACTTTTGCTTCCTCTTATAGGGGTGTCGTTGCAGGTCGTTAAAGTCCCTCCTTTTGAATTCATGTCATACTGATATATTCTGTGAAAAAATTGACGGCAGCGTTCGTATTCTATATTAAAAAAATAATGGGATCTGCAAACTTTTAGACAATGAACCATCCAAAACTTATATATTAAATTATGTATCAAAAACCACCTTATACATTAGCAGGCAGATTATACTGTATATTAAAACAATAATTTATTTATTAGACCTATAAATTAAGTTGTAGAAAGCTACGTGCCAATGAATTGGCAGCGGCCTTTCATGTGGGCAAATGGATTTCCACGCCAATTTCCACATTGATATCCACTTGTAAATCTGTTTGAATATCTACCAGGAAAATCTACCTGGTTCTTCCATGAGAATTTTCAAGCTCGAATTCGTAATCTATAAAATTTTACATTCTTCCAATCAACATTTCTCTTCAAAAATGTTTCAAACAAAAAGAACATTTTGCTGAAACAATGTTTAAAAAAAGAATTAATGTAAAATTTTTCACGGTAGGATGATGGATTATAAACTTTTGCACATTTTTATTGTAAAGAAACATAAAAAAATATGTATATTTATAAAAAAAATTCATGCTTTACACGTCCTCGGACATTTTTTCGATTAACATTATTCTAAAAAAATGTTTAAAAATAAGAGAAAATGTAAAATTTTTTACAGTAGGATGAAGCGTTCATATTTTGTGCCCATAGATACCCTAAAGAAGCACAATAAAAATATATATTAACAAATATTTTTACAAAAATGATCAAATATAATATTTCAATATTATGTGGATGTGACAATGGTATTAAATAGCATGAAGATTAACGTTATGATTAAAGTTAGAATAAAGTATTCACACATGTGGTGAAACATTCAGTGTACAGATTACTCTATTTAAAGATTAAAATTTTGATGACAGCTTTCTACACCACCTAATAGGTACTGTCCGTAGCACGTTATAATAAAGTCATGATACATTGTACTTCAGGCGCCTTGATTTTTTGTTTGTTTTTCTTTTTTAATTTATTATATAAAAATCACAAATAATATCATATAATTTCATGACAAGATCAAAATTTATAAAATTATGATTATTGTCAAAAATGAATTTTTTTCTATATTTAATGCATTTGTAAACGAAATAATTATTACTGATCCATTAACAAAAAATTATTGCTTAGAGCCATATAACTATGGGAGTCTTAGATACCAAACATCCTCCCCTAATACTCCACCTTATACTATCTTCCTAGAAAATCACTTTATACCTCCTGTCTTATACTTCGTTCTACAGAAACACCAATACTTGAAAAAAACTTTTAAGCAACCAATGTACAACTATTTATTTACATGTACTGTTCCGTCGAGACCCGAGGAGAAGAGTTCCGCCGTGACAACGGTGTCGAGCGAACTCAGCAAGGTCGACCCGTGGCGCCATCTCCCGTGCTCGAGTTGAGCAAACGACGTCGCGACTTGCTGCGATCGCCGACAGCGCCACGAGCCTCGAGTCGCGCGCGGTAGGACGAGCGCCGAGTCAGTTCACGATAAGACGCCAAGCGGTTGACAACTCGTGCAGTCATAGCTAGCGGCGAATCGAACGACACCTTTGCATTTGCGATCTCGTCCGTACGTCCGCCGAGTGTTTCTCGGGTGCTGGTGCTTATTGCTAATTTCTCTCTCTCTAGATCTCTCGTTCTCTCTCTATTTCTTTCTATCGCTGCCTGCAAACCGCATTCGGCTCGCGACCGGTTCCGCGAACGTATTTGCGCGCGCGTCGAAACGTGCAAGTCGGTAGATCTGCGCTACCGACTTAAGTCAGCGGAACTGCGCCGCTGACACGAGGCGAAGATTCTCTCCGAGAATCAGACTCGATCACGACACACACACACACACACAGTCTTATGCCGGACGGCTTTCCCCTCTCATTCTGAGCGTATTAAAAACACTCTCGTTTCCGCTCAATCGAATTCTTTTATTTCTCTCCCACACCTCACTCCTCCGCGAAATTCAAAAACTAGAACAAGCGGGAATCCACGCCTAAGCGGTTTTCCGCGCGACAATCATGTACACATCAATGAATCTTAAACTGGTTAAAAAAGGCAGGGTCAGTTGCATACACACAAGAGTTATAGCTAATTCAATAAAACACAAACGTTTACGTGGTTTTTATTCTGCACAGTGTGTTTTTAATTGAACACACTTGGGAAATATTAAGATTTTGATATCGTTCTACACGTGTTAATTTACACAATAAAGAAATAAATAATTGATGTACTCTCAAATCGTACACAATATATTGTGCATTGAAATTTTATGACAAATAATTAGGAGCAGTTGATATTTTACACATATTACTATACACAATCAAATCATACACCAATTTATGTTTGATGATTATCAAGGGTGAAACGGTCCGCGATGTGTTAGTGCGCGACAGCGAGAGATCCCTGACCCGAGGTTAGTAATCCAGAGATAAGCACAAGCGAAGAATGATAATTGATGATAATAATTAACCACGCAGCTTCAGGCTGATGTGTGATGTACTACCATCTCACCACGAGCCTGCGACCAGATAGATCCACCTAAGAACAGGGTACTACCATCCTGATCCGATGAAACATCTGAAGGGGGGGGAGGAATGAATGATAATATTTAATTAATGGGTTGAGCCATTGTCATGTTGTATTCATAAATAATAATCGTTTATTTTTATTTATTTGTATTCACATACGATACTAGATCTCATAACCTACAGGAGAAGGGAGTGGACTACACACATACTCTTCGAGAGCCTGCCCTGGCGAAAAAATCACGTGATTGATCACATGATTAATCGCGTGATAAATCTCTCGATTTCTCACGTAATATATCACGTGATTATTTGGCGTGATTCATCACGTGATGTATCACGTTTAAAATCACGTCAGAAATCACTCGAAAAATTTAAATATTTGTTCATATTGAAATAAATTGTTTATTTTCCATCTAAATAATTATAAAATAGTTGATGATATTGATAATTCATATAAATAAATCGCAATAAAATAGAAAAAAAATTTCCCTGACCATACTTGAACCCCTGTCCACCTCAAACACCTAATCAAATCATACATAAAATATAATTATATTGATCACTTTATATAGTTTATATGGATACTGTAAGATATATAATGGAAATTTCAGAAGTGTTTTTATTATTATTATAAATATATGCAGTACGCGTATCACGTGATATATCACGTGAGAAATTAAGTAACTTATCACGCTATTAATCATGTGATTAAAATCACCTACATGTGCGAAAGTCACCTACAATAATGCGGTGGCAGCAAACTCGCCGAGATCTAGGGCCAGCTCCGTCGAGGAGGGACAAGCTGGCAATAATATGACCGTGGGGCGAGGGAGAAAAACTCGCAAATACCCGACCATTAAATTGGTAAAATATAATGGCAATGTACGAGAGTGGCTGCCGTTCTGGAGCCAATTTAAGAAGATCCACGAGGATGCCGAAATTGAACCAGAGGATAAGTTTCAGTATCTTCTACAGTCGATGACGCCAGGTTCGCGGGCCGCTGAACTAGTGAAGAGTTATCCACCAACCGCTGAAAACTACGAGAAGGTAATCGCAAGTTTGAAGACACGTTTTCGACGCGATGATATTCAAATCGAAGTGTATATGGGCGAACTATTAGCAGTTAGTGTTGCAAAACGCGATCGCGCCCGCGAAGGATTTTATACTCTTGACTCTGTATGATAATCTCGAGTCGCATTTACGAGCATAAGAGTCTCCGGGTGTGACGACGGATAAATGTGCCGCGATGCTGTTTCCACTCATAGAATCTTCGCTGCCAGAAGAATTGCTACACGTATGGCAGCGAAGTTCTGGACAGCCGACCGCGACTAATGAAAATGGTGCAGATGCACAAGCTAAGAATCGTCTGACGCAACTTATATAGTTCTTGGCAAATGAAGTGGAAAATGAGTTACGCACTTTGATGACGGTGACTGGATTCAAGTTAAAGATGCAAAATAATAGTGTCAACGGCGAGAAAAATAAAGCCGATAAAGTGCAGAGCAATAAAGATGTTCCTAGTGCTACGGGACTTTTAACGACGAACAGTCGAGCAAAGGCACGCATTTTTTGTAATTCTAATGAGCATGAGAGTGCAGAGTGTGAGCAGGCTAAGAAGATGGATCTTTCCGAGCGGCGGGGAGGCCGTAAGGAAGAAAAATGCCTGTTCTAACTGTCTCAAAGTGGGACATTCATGCAAAAAATGTAAGGTCAACTTAAAGTGTGCCTTGTGTTCACGTAGACACTTGATTTTAATGTGTACGAGTATGTCCACGGATAAGCAGGACAAAAGTGATAAGGACACGGAAAAAAGTGTGTGCAGCTTTGCGAATAATCGCGATCCCGAGGTCCTTTTGCAAACCTTAAGGGTGACATTGTATAACGTCAATGATAAAATAAATGTGCGACTTATTATTGATAGTGGCTCGCAGAAGTCATACATTACTAGAGAAGCCGCGAGTCTAATCGGATATGTGCCGATCGCCGAGCAGTTGTTGTATCACTCGCTTTTCGGAGGAGAAAGTTCGGGAACAGTAAAGCACAAAAAATATGTAGTGGAGATTGGAAGTTTATCCAGCGATTTTAAGTGCAATTTTACAGCGCTTGATCAACGGGTGATTTGCGAGGACGTTCCTTCAATTAAACGTGGTCAATGGTGCAGAGAGATGAAAGACTTAGACATAAGTCTCTCGGAAGTAGACGCAAAGGACGACGCCGTAGCAATCCTTACAGGTGCTGATATCTCAGGAAAATTGCTCACAGGTAAACGGCATATATTGCAGTGTGGATTAGTAGCCATTGAAACATACCTGGGCTGGACAGTGATGGGGGCCATAAAAGACCCTGACGCTCGTAATGATCCAGTTCCTTTCACAAGGACTATGTTTGCAAGCTGCCAGGTAGTCGAAAGTTTATGGTCACTAGACGTACTGGGAATTAAAGACCCGATCGAGCGTCAACTGCAGTCCGATCGAGAAAAACAGGTAAAGCAGACTTTCCTTGGGAGTGTTCGTATAAACAAGAAAATACGCTATGAAGTACCGTTACCCTGGCTAGAGAACCACCCGCCACTTGGTGAAAATAAAATGATGGCAATTAAGAGACTCGAGTCTACGATGAAACAGCTACATACCGATGGATTGTATAAGGCGAATGATGCTGTATTTGACGAGCTGTCATTGAACGCGTGCCCGAGGCAGGGATTGACAATAAAGGCCATTATTTGCCACATTGTCCTATCATTAAGGAAAACAGCACCACAGTCATACGGCCAATCTTCGATGCATCAGCAGCACCCAAACCTACGAAGGAGGAGAAGTCACCATCGCTCAACGATTGTCTAGAAAAAGGACCGAACCTCATCGAGTTCACCTCGGCGATACTGTTACGTTTTAGAGAAGGTATGATGTGCGTAGTGTCCGACATTAAAAAAGCGTTTTTACAAATAAGTTTGAATGCGAGCGATAGAGATTTTCTACGTTTTTTATGGCAAGATAAGCAAGGCAATCAGGTTATTTTTACACATTGTAGAGTCGTATTTGGTGTAACGAGTAGTCCTTTTATCCTGAGTGCCGTGCTTTTTATGCATTTAGAAAAAATTTTGGCGTCATTAGATGCAAATAATGATTTGAATTTTTCCGAACAAAATATTGTAAAATTACTCAATAGCTTTTACGTCGACAATTGTGTGACTAGTGTAAACTGTGTGAGTGAGTTGCATGACTTTATTCGCGACGCAAAAGCATCGATGGAGTTAGGGAAATTCGACTTAAGAGGGTGGGAGTTTACACATCATGATTCCGATAAACCGCACACGGGAATGTAAGGGATTTTGTGAAACAAGTGTGACGACACCCTCTCCTTAAATACTGATTTTGCCGATAAATTAGAATTATGTAAGGCGACCAAGAGGTGAATTCTTTCGGCAGCACATTGAGTGTATGATCTGCTAGGTTTTGTAAGCCCAGCAGTGCTTTGTCCGCGCTTGTTGTTACAAGAAACGTGGGCGCGGAATTTATCATGGGACCAGGAAGTAAATGACGAGATAAAGCTCTAATTCGTTAAATGGGCCGATAATCTAAAATCGACTCAGTGAAGTTAAGGTTCTGCGATGTTTGCTCGGCGAGATTAATGAAGGCGATGTCGTTTCGCTGCATACGTTTGTCGACGCAAGCCAAGAAGCTTACGCGGCTGTTATATTTTTACGGGTCAAGTCAGCCGCTGGAGTAAAGGTGCATTTTGTACAAGCTAAAACTCGCGTCGCGCCAGCTAGGAAGAAAGAATCAGACGCGCGGTCGAGTATACTGAGGCTAGAGTTGCTTGCAGCAACTATCGGAGCGCGATTAACGCAAGCGGTTTTACAATCATTCACGCGGAAGATTACGAGCGTATACTTTTGGAGCGACTTGACAACGGTTTTAACCTGGATTCACCGCGAAAGTAATTGGGGCACATTTGTTTGGAACCGCGTAAAAGAGATACGCAGTTTATCAAATCCAGATCAATAGAGACATGTACCAGGCCATCTTACTCCTGCCGATTTACCGTCACGCGGGTGTACAGTAGAGCAGTTGTTAATTTTCCGATGGTGGGAGGGGCCGCAGTGGTTAAGATTAGAATCTGGAAATTGGGCAACTAACAATTCAGAGTACGACGAGCAAGAAGTAAATAAAGAACTCAAGAAATCAGCTCAAAAAGTCAGTACGCTTTTGAGTATAGGGAAGAATTCTTGGGTTGAAAGGTTCTCGAGTTATAAAAAAGTTAAACGCATATTAGCATGGATTTATAGATTTCGTTATAACGTAAAGAGGTCAGAAGAAGATCGCGCTCGAGGGCAATTATNTTCAAGGTCAAAACCAAGGTCTCCATCAAATAGCTGGATAATTATTATGAATATTACGTTTTAAATGTTGTTCTCTACGAGTTCTGATTTTCAAGTTATCGTATCAAACCTGCATTTGTCCTTGTCCAAACCTTCCATGGTCAAATTTTAATATATTTTAGACCATATTTGAACGTAAAATTTTCCGCTCTTTTCATTTCCGGGGTCGAAAATAGGATGTCCTATTTAAAAAAATCGATTTGACCTTCAAATGACCTTGAAGGACTTGGTCAAGGTCAAATTTAAGGTTCCCATCAGATAGCTGGGAAAAAATCCTAACAACCATGTGTTTTTATTTTTTTTTACCTTTGTTAGTTCGGATGTTATCATGCCGTTCCGGAACTTTTCAGACACCCTGTATAATTGACCATGACTGAAAACTGCATTTGGTAAATAGACACTAACTTTGTTCAATGTTTGGCCTTGTGATTTGTTGATTGTCCTGACATATCATGACATATCCTAATCGTACTGGAAACTGTCGTCTTGTCATGTCAAAAGGAATTTCTTCTTTTGAAAAAGTTGTGATGTTGCGCTTTTTATAACCGATCCGGTGACGCAAACAATCAGATTACACTAGTTCTTACTTCGATCTCCGTACCACGGACTCTTACATCTACAGAAGAGGACAACGTATAGGTCTAGGAACAGGTATACCTGTCGTGGCAGAGGTGTAGAAATAAAGCTTGTTACACAATGGTTTATTCTGAACAACAATAATCGTATATTCTGCAACCCTCAGGATGAATCAGACTTGGTCTGATTACAAGTTTCCCCGCAATAAATCAGCTTCGACTCGAGACGCGATGTTATCCGATGATAATCGAACTCACAAAAAACTAAACACGATGATGCCCGATTATTGATTTGACGAACAGATAACGAACTTTTACTAGAAATCAGTGAACAAGACAAACCGTGCTTCCGTGACTCTAAAATCCGTATTTGAATCGCCCAAAATGGCGTCGGCGTCGCGACCAAAGGACGAGGTGTCCGTCAATATGGCGTTTTCCTGTTCGGTTCGCCCCCTGGGAATTGGCTGGTAATCATTTGCTCGTTGCCACCTTTTCCGCTGTGCGAATCTTTGCAGAAATGCGCGAAAAATCGTAGAACGTCGCGAAAACCACCGCAATACGGAACGTTTCAGTGGTGATACGAACCACGGCTATTCGTAAGGCGATGCCGCGAATACTACTCGCTGAAGGGATAACGTTACAGCCGCTTGAGCGGCGACGACGCCACGCAGGTATTATTTGGGAAACTCGTGTTGCCGGACCTTAAAGATCAACTGCGGCTCAACCTAAGGTTCTCCTAAATGATGGATCTTTTGCGATCAACAGCGGCGCTACGCAACACCCGAGATAATTGCTGGATCGCTTAGCGATTCTACAGCGGCTCAATAATTCTTCTTATTTAAGGCTGGATCGCTTGGTGATCAACAGCGGCGCTACGCAATTAACCGGCGACTTCTGGATCGCTTAGTGATAAACAGAGCCTTGAACAGCTCCGAGTACGGTGCTGGATTGCTGAGCAATCGACAGTGGCTCAAAAGATTTTATTGCAATGGCGGGATCCGATAGGATCGACCGCGTCTCAACGCACCGAAACGAGTATTCACTCGTTCTTGACACACGTAATTTCGCGCCGCGTCGCGTAACTCAACCAATACATATACCGTACAATAATTAATGGCCCTCGTGCCGAATATGCCACGACTTACTTAATCGTCTTCTTCAAAACTCCAACTTCCTTCTACTCCTCGGATACTTCTCTCTATCTCTCTCTGAATCTACGGGAAGATGGTCGGTGGTTGAGAAATACGTCTGTTCGGGTCAGCCGTTGAAACAATTCTGACGAGAAGGAAGTCCTGCGCGTTCCCGAAAACCTGAATCCGCGCCCTCTATATTAATTGCCGGTGGCGCGACACCGCCGGCTTCAACCGCACGGACGCTCTCTTCCGTCAGCGTCTAACGAGCGAGAGAGAGATAGCGCAAACACGTCAGATCGCCCTGACGCGTCATCTAGCGCTGTAGTTAAATTTAAGTCATCGTGCAGTTACGGTGCCCGGGACTCCCACTAGCGCACAGGACTGCGCCAGTGCGGTGGCATGGCTCGGTTAGTGGTGCGCGCTAGTGGTGTACGCGCGCCCCCCCCCCCCCACTAGTCGTATTGACTCCGCGACGATATGCGGCTTCGCGCGCGAGCCCCTCTCTCCGCGCGCGCTCTCGCTCCCTCTCTCGCTCGCCCCGCTGAGCTACCGCGGTGCGCTCACATATGCGCGGCTGTGATGCGCACTCGTCACTCCGCCTCGTGTCGTGTTCCGCGCTTGTCCAGAGTTCGCTCCTTTGTTTCGCGGCGCAACTCCTGGTGCGAACAGGAGCAGGCGCGTGTCGGCTGCATCGGTACAGCGGTACCCGACAACACCTGAAGGATCGCGACGGCGCTACCGTGAGGGCATAGTCACCTGCCGAGCCTGCAGGGGAGCCACCGTTGCTCCATGCGGCTGGCAGGTGAGGTTAGCTTCCTCGGCGATGTTATTGTTCCTCTGCTGCATAACAAATTGCAGCAGGGAACAACATTGATTGCGCAACTATTAGTGTTCGTGTACGCGTGTAGCCGAGCAGGCTACACGTCGCTAAGTCAAATCAATCCATGGTTTTAAAATAACTTTACCAGATTGTTTATCGAAATTATTTCTGTCTGTATACAGAATTGCATCATTTCCCTTACTATTAATCGAGTACCATTACAAAGCTCATTATTTAAAATTAAATTTCTCAACAAAATTATTACAGCACCTACTTTTAAAGGTAACTTATGAGGCGGTAGGCCATTTGGCGTAAGTGAATTCAAAAATTCTATCGGTAACATCTCTTTATTATCTTTGCATGAATCTACATTTAGATACTCTCCTACATCGCCTTGCATCCTATTTTAAATGTTTTTATTAATTTTTAGTACATCATTGTTTTTGGGCGCTAAAATTACTCTTTCTCAAGGTTTATTGCCATTATTATTATAAAAAAAAGCAATCTCCATGAATTTCCATAATTATATCACTAATTAATAATAATTCTGTTGGAAGTAAAGTTATATTATTGTCCATTTCAAATTTGTTGAAATATTTTCTATCTCCAATTTTTAATAGCCATTGTTTAAATTCTTTGTCACAATTATTAACACTTATTTTATATTTTAAAGTCATTATTTGGAATTTACTCCATAAATGACTATTTTTCACACAATTTTCAAAATTTTTTGTTCGATTCCCATGCTTGACAGCAGGTAGTGTTTGGCAGAAGTCACCTGATACAATCATTACTTTGCCACCAAATTTAATGTCATTATTACATAAGTCTTAAAATAATTCATCCACTGCCTAAAAAGCATGTTTTGATGTCATTGTTATTTTATCTAAAATTATGACCTTTACATTTTTCAGATTTTTTCTATATATTGAATTGCGAGTAATGTTGCACGTTGAATCTTCATTTATATTTAATGGTAATTTAAAAATTACATGTAAAGTTCTTTCATTTATTAATAAATTTGCTGCTATACCAGTCCATGCTACAGGTAAAACACTTATTTTTTCTTTATTTGAATGAGTGATAATTGTATTTAGTAAGTAGCTTTTCCCACTACCCCCAAAACTTAGTAAATAATTATTATTCTGAATTCCAACATATAAATGCTTTTTGTTCGAAACTTTGGAAATAACTACTGATTTGATTGCTTCAATATATGTGTGTGTTAGTGAATCTTTTTTATTATCATCATTTTCTAGAACATTATGATCATCTACTTTTTCATTATTAATAACTATTGTAGAATTATTTAAATCAAAAGTAAAAGTCCGTATTAAATTAATTAAATAGTGTATGGCTTTCTGACAGTTATAAGTTTCACTGTAGGCAACGACCAAAATATATTTTAAGACTTTTTCTTTCGTTCGGGCATTCAACGCACCCTCGCGAAAAATTTACTTCCTCGGGCAGTAAACCCACTCGCGGTAAAAATCTGCTACTTTTGACTCTTGTTGCATAATGTACAATTAAGACTGTTTTAAAAACATCTAATTTTTTACAGTTGACAAGAATCCAATACTCTTTATGTACAACTTCGTTACTTTGGCATTTTCTTTTGTAAAACAAGACCACACCCTAACAGTATGTTTCCGATGAGCAATATCGGTTCTCATTTGGATTTGAATTTCAACCTGTGTTGATTCTCTAAGTAAAATCATTAAGCACGCATCCATGTACGTTTCAAATGATATGCAATGAAAGCCAAGCAAGCACCATTCCGTAAAGCCTTACCTATGACTGTTATAATTTCTTTTGCTTACTGCTGCTCTGCTTACAAATCGGTCAAATTTCACATTATTTTTTAGTTCTGTAAGTGACTTAAACAAGCCTATTATTCTTTTGATCCCTAATTTTTTATTTTTAGCATCTAGTGCAGCATTCTGATGTTGAGAAAGTTTGTATAGGTGGACAGGTTCAGGATCACTATCTGATCTGATTTCTAGCTTGATCTCGTCTCCACTACTTTGGTTTTTATACAGAAGCTCTTTCTCGACATTCTCTTTGGCAAATTTTTGTAATCTAACTCTATTTGAATAGGGGTATCTTTTTGTAATCTGTTATAATTACTTAGAATATTACTGATCACCTGCTTTTGGCTCTACTTCACATATTGCATTTATTTTTGCTTTACAACCTGTGCAATGACCTATTTTTATATAGGCATCATAATTACCAACACAGTGTCTCTCAAAGCTGAAAGCGCATGGTAACTTTGTCTCATCCCATATTAAATATCTCATAAGATCACACCATCGAATCGCAATACTTCCCCTTTGCGTTCATTATCATATATTTTTGGTATCGGTCTGATTGTGGACACTTTTTTATTGTTACTTTTTGGCATAATCTTTTTTTGGGGCATTTCTCTGTCAGTATCACTTTCATTTTCATAATTTCTTTTAATCTCTTTATCCAGTTTTTCACATTTTCTTTTTTTTTCTTATTCACAGCCATCTATCTTAATGTTACAATCATAGTTTTCTTCTTTAATATTATCTATAATCTGGCTCTCAAACTGAGTAAGTGGTGAAGGATAGCTCTCGCTTCTTGCTCTAGTCTCCTCCATACCCAGTAGTCTATAAACCCCAGGCTCTTAAAAAGTATGCGTGCAGTCCACTTCCTCCTCCTATAGATTTAGAGATCCAGCATCGTATTTTAATTCAATTCAAAGAATAAATGCTTATAATTCATGAATATAATAACGACTATAGCTCAACCCATTTATTAATTATTATCATCCACTCCTTTCCCCCCATCAGGTGTTCCACCGGATCAGCAAGGTAGTTTTCTGCTCTTAGGTGGAGCTATCTGGTTCCAGGCTCATAGTGAGGTGGTAGTAACTCAAATATTAGTTTGAAGCTGCGTGGTTTACCTAAGTGTGTAAAGCATGCGTAGTGGATATCCCCTACTCATCTCCTGCAACACACGAGCAGCTTTCCTCTAGTAGCGCTTCCACTTTAAAGGTTAGAAAAGGCTTATGTTTACCCAACTGACAGATGCGGAGTGGATCTAAGTCCATCATCATTCTTCGAGTGTGTTTATCTCCTCATTACTGACCTTGGGTCTCGAATCTCACAAGGTCACGTACTAACCCTCCGCAGACCGTTTCAAATCGTGTCTTGCAAGCTCTTATGTATTTTATAATAAGTGAGGGTATCATACCTATCTTGTTTAACATTATTGAAAAAATTAACAACGCTTATTAAATTGTCTTAAGAGTTACACACTTCTTGCCACACGCTGTTCGTTCTAGTTTTTAATGTTTTGTCTTTCCCAAAAATATCAAAACATAAAAGTTTATCTAATATTCTATCATGTGAAAGTAGAGCCTTGCGCCTAAACATTTTAATTCAATAATTTTATTTTATTATCTGAATAACATTCTTATTCTGAATTACTTAAAACTGAAAATAACTATGGTACTTAAGAAAAAAGCTAAACGTTATCAAAGAAATGTATAACAGAACGCTTTAAATACACTTCCACATAACTTTGTCGGATTATTCTAATATCCTTAATCTGTAATCGTTTATTTAATACAGTTGATTTACGGTCGGGCTGCTTCTATACTATAGTTCAAGTGTATAGCTCGTACTGTACCTATAGCTATCGCTGCCGCGCACTCGACTTTTATGCTTACTATAGTTCCGCGGGCATGCCTGCTTACATACTCTATACAGTTCATATTCTGTGCAGGTTAGTCCGATGTAGCAAAGAAATTACCCATATCTGGACACACCTCCTTCATTTTTATGCTACATAAACATTAAACAATATCCAAAAGTATTCTAAATTTTTCAAATTTAATTCTTCCGAAAGCTTTCGTTAAATTGTTATTTTCCGAGTCTACTTTTACAATGTCAATTTCTTTCTTTTTGTAACTTACATTCACAAAGTGAGAATCCCTGGTAGAAAATTGGGCAGCTAAACTGGTGAGCAGACTAGTGACTGGCCAGTGCTACTGGCCAGTACGAAGTACATGTCACTGGCTAAGAACTGCTAAGTATAATTTATACAAATCAATTATACGAATAAACAGGTATAATAAGAACAATCAAAACATATTTAATAACGATAATTATTTTCAATTAAAAATCTACTCAAATCCACCGTTTACCCAAATAATTGTGATAATTTTTCAAATGTACGTGTTAAAGAGGCAAACAACCTAACCTAGTACGTGTTAAAGAGGCAAAAAGTAAACCTAACCTATGCTATGTATGTATACTACAGGTGGTATACAGGCTGTCTGCTTATATCTTACTTATATTCATATAGCAGCACATACAGTACCTAACCGTACACACACATACATATAAAAGTATATCGACGCCTGAAAGGCACAACCGCATATTCTGCGAGTCGCTTCGGGAATGACGCATCTCGCAGGCCGTTTCGAGTACGACGCATCTCCCAAGCCGCTCCGAGTACGACGAATCTGGGAAACCGCCTCGAGCACGACGCATCTCGGGACCCGATCCGAGACCAACATATCTGGGGAGCGTATTTCTTTTCTCAAATTTTGTAGTCACAAGCCTGCAGCATTTTATAAATCACGATAAAATTGAATATTGTTTAAATGTAAAAGGCATAAAATGTTTATCTAACATTTAATTTTAAAGTATATCCACTTTAATATAAAAAAATATTCTCGGACCGAAATTTTGCAATTAATAATTTATTTATAAAAATTGTTTATTAATAAACACGTGTGACGCTATTATTGGCGTCGTAAATTTACTGAGATAGATATCATAATGACATGTCGTGAATTTTCTACCAGGGTAGGAGTAAATTCCTAACCTCAATACACACGCAAAGGAGTCCCAACGGACATTTAACTAATTTTAGCTAAGTATCCATGTATACGGAGCTATGTAATCAAACGGTTTTTTAGCTAAATCGTAAGCGATTTAATTGCTTATTCGTTTAAATAAGCGATAAATTTAGCCCAATACCCGTTTACATTTCTACCAGGGATACTGCATTGTACAACTACGTGCCGAAAAAATATCTGACCTGCCGTTTCTTTTGTTGGTTCCGCGCTGGACTTCAAGATAAACGAACATTTTAAATTTCCAACCATTAGCTGATGACTAGAATTGGAAGTCAATTCAAATTAACAATTTGCGAGAATTATCTGTATGCAGGGATGAAACGAATGGATTGGTAAAATACAAATATGATGAGCAACCAAACTCAATTAAAGTATTATTATTTGTTTATATTGTAAAATTATTTAACATAAAATATTTTCTACATTTTTCTTGTATAATATTCTTTATTAAATTAACCGAACCGATATCTTTAAACTTATATTTAGGACTCATATAGAACTTATATTTTTTTTCAGAATTTTATACCGCGTGAAATGAATGAATTGCGAGAAATCGTGATTTATAAAATGCTGCAGGCTTGCCACTACAAAATTTGAGAAAAGACATACGCTCCCCAGATATGTTGGTCTCGGATCGGGTCCCGAGATGCGTCGTGCTCGAAGCGGCTTGGGAGATGCGTCGTACTCGAAGCGGCTTGGGAGATGCGTCGTACTCGAAGCGGCTTGCGAGATGCGTCGTTCCCGAAGCAACTCGCAGAATACGCGGTTTTACCTCTCAGGCGTCGATATACCACGTATAGTATACAGGTTGTATATGTTGTCTGCTATGCTATACAGCAGAATAACAGATACACCCCACACAGTTCTCACATTCTCAGTCAATGTTAAAAATGATGTGGTATACACTGACTTAATCATTGTTGATTAAGTGTAAATTATATAAACGTGTCATCTATGTGTCCAAAGTCACCAATGATGAGGTCTGCAAAGTGAATTGCACAGATATTTCAATCTTATTAGTATGCGTGCTGTCAACCACCAAATCTCTCAAAATCATGCTAAATCCATGATATTGAAGTTCGATATCTGTTCTTTTGCGTAGAGACTAGTTAAATTATTTAGGAATAGACTGCCGTGTCAGTTTTTACTTAACTGTCTTGGTTCGGCTTTTCACCCCAAAAATAAAACTGTAACAAGTAATCGGAACCAATAAAAATTTGATTTTGCTCTCATTTGAAAACTATCATACCTAGAGCACTGAAATTTTGCAACTTAATTTGTATTGGCATATTGAAACAATATACTGAGTTGAATTCATTCCAGCTGATATGAATTCGACTTTCATACATAGACCCACCTTTATTTTTTTACGCCGAAGCCATAGGGTTCACGGTGAAAAGCCTAACCAAGACAGTTAAGTAAAAACAGACATGGCAGTCTGTTTCTAAATAATTTAATAAGTCTCTACGCAAAATAACAAACATTTAACTTCAATATCATGGATTTAGCATGATAATGATAGTACTTGGACATTGACAGAAACTGGCTCGCATACTGATGAGATTCAAATATCTGTGCAACCTCATCATTGATGACTTTGAGCACATCGATGACACTTTTTACACAGTAATTGCACTTGAACAACACAAAGTTAGTCAGTACAGCATACTTGTACATACTTTCATATATGACTGTATGCATCTGTAGGGTTAGGTTGACCCTTTTAACGCATACCTTCTATACTAAAAGTTTACATTGAAACATTGTCGAAAAACATATTTTCGATTATTTCTTTTGATTCTAAGTCTATTTATTAATTTCCAATCCTAAAAATAGTAACAAACGCAAATTGTCATTAGTTCTATTTTCAAGTCTGATTCCCCAGTTCTTGGGCAGTGACTGTGTAAAAAACCTGACGTAATATGCATAGCTACTGCTATAATAGGCGAGTCACTGATGAACGCACTGGACAGTTCAATTTGAACTGGGCAGTGACTGCTAATAAACTGCTGAACATTTCTACCAGGGATGTACTTCAATGTACTTTGAATTTTTTGTCATGTTTCCATATTTTGCTATTGCAATGGCTCCTGAATTATCCTCATATATTTTTATTAGTTGTTCTAAATTTATGCTAAAGTCTTTTAACAAATCTTTAATAACTTTAATTTCGTGTACTGCTTCTGACAAAGCTAGGTACTCAGCATCTGTTGACCATTTTGCTACAATTTTATGTTTTATGTTCTATTTATATGGATACATACGGGTTGCAATTAAAAGTTGGTGTAATGTAAAAGTATAAAAATATTTTATTTATTTCTTTGGGTCCCCCTAGGTTTTTGGTGTCATGTACAAAGAGAATGTAATAGAAACATTTTATAAAGAGAGAAAAGAAGAAGGAAAACAAATTTTTATTGCGATAATCGCGCGTAACTGTAAAGACTCATTTTGTCTTCTTCCTCCTCGTTGATTTGTTCGTCATTTTCCTTTAGCCATAGTATCTGTTCTGGACCGCTGACTGGATTAGGGTTTTGGTCCATTGTTACTCCTAGTAGATTTATTTCGTCATGTCCTTGTGGTAGCTCTTCTAGGTCTATTTCTTCCATTATGATTACATCAGGTGATGTCGACTGGCCCTGCTTATTTGGTCATCTTCTGTGGACATATTTTCTTCTTTTGGATTTTCTTGGACTCCTGTATAGTGTTCTTTGTGAGCGTCCATGTGTTGGTACACACTGTATGTACTTGCCACACTCTTTGTGATATTTTAATGCTTCTCCATTTTGTATCTTACATACGAACTCGTGGTCCTCTTTGTTCCTGTAATCGCTCATTTTGCCGCAGACGCTGTGTCTTTTCCTGTATTGTCTCTCGCCCTTTTTAGGTGCCGTGGTGGTGCCCATCTTTGTCTAAATTTTTCACTGCAATGATCTCTTTGTCAAAGTACTGCACGAAGGCTAGATACTTCCTGAGTGGTGCAGCACGAAAGTTATGTGGTCCAGTGGGCCAAATACAGCAAATATCCTTCCAAAGACCTCATAGTTCATGCCAAAAGGTACCTGGGCACATAATCTTAGCCCTGCCGTGTCATCCAGTGGTCCGGTTATTATTTCTGGCATCGGTATAGGCTTTTGGTCCATTATCTGCACGATTTTCGCCTGGTCCTGAAATAACGTGTCTATGTTCTTGTTGATATTGTCTACGTCGTCAGTGGTGACTAGACCGAATAAGCTTTTGCTTACTGAGCCTATTATTCCTAGGGGTGCTATTCTTTTCACTCGAATGCTTCTGGGGTTTCTCACTGCTAGATACGATTGGTGTGTCATTGTTTTGATGGTTTCATTTATTTGCTTTTGTACCTCTTTCAAAGTTTGGTCTCTTAACTTTATAAGATCCTAATGCATGTTTGCATTTTGTCTCTTCGATTCGCGTTAAACAGCTGTTGTAGACGAACTTTTATGACTCCAATGGTGCATGTATCTGCATGAATTGATCCACCTCGATGTAGATTTGAATTTTCCAGTGAGCTCTCCTTGTTCTCATGACGTCCACTGTCTCAAAGTAGATGCCAGGACTCGGGTTCAATGGGTCCATTTGATATGGAGATTGACTTTGGGCCGTTATTATTATATTTAAAATTATGAGCAAAAGTTTGTTTTTTTATGTTATTAATTAATCAGAATTGGCATCAGAGTCGTCCTCTACATGTTTTAATTTATCTATATGCTTTCGAATCCTTTTACCATTAGGATATTCTAAAATGACATTTTACCTACCAATAAATTCAATAATCTTCAAGGGCTTATTTCTATAACCATCAAACTTTCCTGTTCGAGGTTCAGTAATTAGTCTGGCATAGCCTCCCACTTTTCCCTTAAATTTCCTAACCTTTTTGTCATAGACTTGTTTCGATTTATGTTTGTTTTCAATTTGTTTTTCCCCCGCTAAGAGTTTCATTTCATCGAGTCGCAATATGAGATCTCTAATGTGCGTGTTATAGGTTCGTAACTTCATCAGAGGGTATTTTTATGGGGAAAGGGGCTATTCTACCATAGACTAATTCGAAAGGGGTGAAGTTAGTTGCTGAATGTACGCTAGTATTGTATATAAATGTCGCGAAGGGTGCTAATTCGTCCCAATCATCGTATTTTTCAGAAAAAATTCTGAAAAATAAGATGATAAACTCGACGAGGGGCGCATGGCTTCTTTCGAGAGAGCCATTGGTTTGGGGTCTATAGCCAGAAGTGGTCAAGCGATTTAGTTTGAATAAGTTTAGCACGCATTGAACTATGTTAGATAGGAAACTGGTCCCTCGATCGGATAAAATTGCTCTGGGCGCTCCGAACTGACAAATAAGGTGTCTGACTGATGCGTCTGCTATTGTAGTGGCGTTCAAATTTTTAATAGGTATTGCAATGAGATATTTGGTCAAATTACATTGCATTGTTAGCAAATGGCAATTCCCGCTAGGCGTCATTCTGAGTTTGCCCACTGTGTCTATTGATACTTTGTCGAATGCTTCGATAGGAGTGTCGGTGATTAGCATGGGTTCTCTTGTTTTGAATCGTTCTACCTTCTTCTGCTGGCAGCTTTCGCACCTTCTGATGTAGTTTAAAATGTCATTCCTCATTCAGGGCCAATAATATCTTTCTCTTATTTTCTGGTACGTTTGATGTATACCTTTGTGTCCACCTGTTAGACTGTCGTGTAAATTTGTTATGATCTGCTTTCTCTCGTTTTCCCTGGGTAGCTGGACTTTTCCGTAGCAGATCGTTATTTTGATTATCGAATTGGAGAAAATTCTCATGAGCATTTCACTAATTAGACCAGGCTCTAAATCATCGGTGAGGTCTCCTCTTCTTGAAATTCTGAAACTTCTTATATCTCTGTTAAACATTATCTGTTTGAGGTTCATCAGTGCGTTGTTTAAATCTTATGGTGTTGAAGTATTTTTCTTTTAACACCACAGAAAACACATTGTATTTCTTGTAGGGTGTGACCAGTATTTGACCAATTTTCGGTTTCTTGTTTTTCAGATTGAATGGTTCTATCGCTCCGATTTCCTTTACTAATTTTGATATTGTGCTGTTGCATTCACAGTCTTTTAATATGAAATGAACTATGTTATCCCTTTTATAGGTCAGGCACTCTCTTACAGTTTTCACATTATCTTTTATTGGTACACAATCTACGTTCTTTCCAACTGTCGATCCATAATTTGTCCTGAGACTTGATGTTGTTGTGCCATATCTTTTGTTGACGGGTAACAATTCTTCCTTGATGAGCCAAGGGAAAGGCATTATTGTTTCGAGTGGTTTCGAATACCTAATGTTCACTTCTGATTGTTCATTGTCTTCAATTTCTGTTAGGATACCTTTATTCTCTTCTTTCTTGGTGCGTTTGGTGCTGTTTGCTATAGGTTGAGAACCTTTTATTTTGGAGGTATCAGATATTCTGCCTTCTCCCGGTATAATTCTAACATCGCTACTCAAGTCTGATTCATGATCTGAGAGAGAGTCACGATCATTATCCATTCTCTTTTGCAGTTTTGCCTGTGTACGATCTATTAACTCTTTCACCTTTTCTCCTAGGACTTGGTCCATATGTTCAGTACCATAATGCGGGTTGAGTTCGTGCATTCTAAAACGCACCTGTTCAGTGATTTCTTCTTCTTCTGAGAGACACAACGGTAAATCGTTAATTTACTCGTGCTCTGAATCCACTTCGTCCTGCTCTAGCATTATGCTCTTTTCCTAATATCTTTTTAGACTTTCCTTAAACTTTTTGCTTGCTTCTTCCACTTCTTCCTTGCTTAAAGTGGGCCTTGTGGAACTTTCTCTTACAGAGTCATCATCGGTGTTTGGTTCTGTGTTTGAAGGTTCTTCTGCACTCACTAGCACTTTGATATTACTGATTGTCCTATTTTGACTGTCGGTCGATGACGTGTCTCCATCTGAGTCGGAGTCTTCTGAATGGTAATTATCAATTCTTAATCCAGTGTACCTTGGGTCGGGCAGTGGTGGTCTTTCAGTTTCACTCCCTGCTAATGCTGTGGATGATAGCCATGACCTGCGTGATGGAGAGAGTTTTCTATTGGTGGACGCCTCAGAATCGGTATCACTTTGGGTATCCTTGCTGCTTTCTTCTTCGCTAGTTGCAATGGTCTCTGATGTCGGTTTGGTCACTTTCAACAAAGGTTTGTCCATGGGCTTGTTTATTTTGGCAGACTTCACTGTCTTGGGTACTTTTGGTATTGCTCCTTGTTTGATGTAGGTGGCTATTGGACTTTCTACCTTCGCAGTTCTCCCTCGCGTCCTTTGTGCAATCTCGCTGTGATCCAATTTTGGTGCATTCTTGTTTGTTTTCGCTCCTACTGGTCTCCCTCTTCCTCTTGGCGCCGTAGTTCTTTCAGATGCTGAGTGAGCTCTGTTTCGAATGGTTGTTCCATCTGTTGAAGCATTACTTTTGGTTTTGTTCCCGTTATGCTTTGTATTTTCATCTATAATCATGACCTTTATTTTTGGCAGATTTTCATTTATTTCCTTTTCGGTCATTTCTGGAGGATTTTCCGATAAGGCATCAGCATTCTTGTTCAGTTTGCCTGGCTTGTATTTAAAAGTGTACTCGTACCCGGTGAATCTAAACATCCACCTCATTAATCTTTGTCCAGGGTCCTTTCTAGTGTGCATCCAATTTAATGTGATCACTGACCAAGGTAAATTTGCGACATAATAAATATGATCTGAATTGATGTAGCGCATATAATACAGCTAAACACTCCTTTCCTGTAGTGGAATAGTTTCCGCTTTGTTTAATGCTTTCGATAGATATTGTACGGGGTGGTCGTATCCATCTTTCTCTTGGCTTAGAACGGCTCCAATTGCGTAATCCGATGCATCAGTCGTCAGAGTGAATTCTTTGTTCAAGTCCACTCAAACTTAACATTCTTTTTCAATAGATTCAGCGGTTTTGCAATTTTGGCAAAATCTTTAATGTACTTTCGATAATAGCCAAACATTCCAAGACTTCCCTTATATTCTTTGCGCTTTTGGGTGTGGCTAATTTAGCGATGGCTGCAACTTTCTCTGCATTTGGTTCCACGCCTCTTGCACTGATTATGTGTCCTAGAAAACCCACTTCTTTTCTGAAAAATTCAATTTTGTCTGGTTGTAGAACTAATTTCGCCTCCCTCAATCTTTGCATCAAATTTCTAATTCTGCTTTCATGCTCTTGTAAATCTTTGCTGTAAACAATGATGTCATCTAAATACACAAGCATTTCAATGTTCTGAAGTCCTCTAAGTGCTTTTCCATTAGTCTTTGGAAAGTCGCTGTGGCATTTTTCAAACCTTCTGGTATTCTGGTATACTCGTAATGTCCATTGATTGTTGTGAAAGCTGTTTTATAGCAGTTTTCGAGTGCCATTGGTATTTGTTGAAAGCCGCTTGTTAAGTCGATGATGGAAAAGTACGTTGCACCTCCCAATTGGTCCATGATATCTGCGATATTCGGTAATGGATATGCGTCTCTGATTGTTTTCTTGTTCAATTCTCTAAAATCAATTACCATCCGCCATCTTGGATTTCCATGGCTGTCGGGTTTCTTTGGCACAATCCATATCGGTGAATTGCAAGGTGGATTGGATTCTATTATGATGTCGTCTCTTAGTTTTTTAGTTACACTGTCTCTCACAACTTGCTTATGCTGTGGCGGGTGTCTATATTGCTTCGTGTTTATAGGCACATCGTTCTCTAAATGAATACGGTGCTGAATTATATCAGTACATGGTAGTCTGTCACCTGGTAGTAGGAATCTATCTAAATAGTCTTCGATTATTCGGTCCACTATATCTAGTTCTTCTCGATTGAGATGACTTCTCCTTATGGCTTCTTTCACCTTTTCCAATAGTTTGATTCTATCTATTATTGCATCTCCATCAAACTCACTGTCTTTTTCTTGCAGGAAATCGGGTCCTGTGTCGAAAGGTATTAGTTCTTTTGGATCCACTTCTATCGTCACGTCTTGTTCACTGGTGTTGATAGCCATTATCTTGCAAGTGTTGTTCACGTTTGTCACTACTCCTTCGCTCACGAAGAGATTTTCGTTCCCACGTCAATTCTTGGTATATATCCCTCTTCCAGGTTGCTTTTGATTAAGTTGATTTGTATTACTTGTCTGCTCCTCGCTTTTATTGTATGTGTCACCTTCCCTGGGACTTGTTCTGTCTCACCGATGATTGTTTGTTCTGTTACCGCATTTCCCTTTTCACTGGCAGGTTCTACCTTTAGTATTTCGTTAGCTTTTTTGCATTTATATCCTTTTCTTAAATTCTTTGGATTATGTTCTTCTTCGTGTCCTATGAATGGTATTTGGTGCATCACATCTCCGCTTATCATTAGCGCATTTTTGTAATAAGATATCACAGCTTCTTCTTTCTTTAGATAATTGCGTCCTAACATCCCATCAAATGGAATTGGAAAGTCATCCGACACTATTTGGAATTTTACTGGGGTACCTTTTATATCTAAATATATTGATGCGTACGTTTTCACAGTCTGGTTTGTGATTCCGCCTAGTTCTCTAGCGTCAGCAGTGCAGATGGGCATGTCATCGTCCAATACACTTGCTTTAATTAAATTTACTGTGGCTCCGTTGTCAATCATGAATTCCACCCATGGTTTAGTGGTTCGAACTGGTATTCTTATTCTTACTGCTGTGGCTTTGTCGTCCTCCCAATTAACATTTTGAGGTCCTTTACAGTTTGTGGACCACATTCTTGATACCTCTCTGGCCTCGACAAAATTACCATTACTGGTGCTTTCGGCTGATTGTTGCTTGGATTCGTTGGGTTCGCATTTTTGTTCTCGTTGTATGCCTGTAGCTGTTGTTGATAATACTGTTGATCCGGGTTTCCGGACATTTGTTGGTTTTGGACTTGATTTGTACCCTGATTCTGCATTGGATGCATTTGGTTCTGTCTCGAGTAACTTTGGTTTTGGCTCGCCATCCTGGGGTCGTGGCGAGCCTCTTGGTAGTTTAAATTACCTCTTTGGGCCTGATCATTATGTTGCTGGTGATTATTGCGCCAGTTAGTCATTTCTCCTGTCAGAATACGGTGGTGCGTCATAGTATCTTCCAGTCTCGTGATCGAATATTTGCTGATTTCCCCTGTTCCCATTGCTATTCCAAGCCTGCCAATTGTTACGTTGTTGCTGCCCATTATTGTAGTTATGATGGTAACCTCCTCGTCCACCTTGGTTGCCATAATTATTTTGATACCCTCTTCCGCGATAGTTATTGCCTCGATAATTGTTTTGTTGGTTCTGATAATTATTTTGTGGGTGATAATTTTGAGGTTTATTTTGTTGCTGTCCATTGTACGTTCTATCATTTACATACCCCACGTAATCTGAATTTTTTTGTTGATTATTTCGGTAGCGATTCTCATGCCGGTATCCTCCATAGTTACGATAATTGTCTCCATTTTGCAGCCCATTATAATTGTATTGATTGTTGTAATATCGGCCTCTACCCCTGTATGGTCTTGAATCTGGGATTATTTTAGCTTCCATCCTGGTTTCTAGTCGCACTGCTTCATCATAAGCTTCTCGCAAATCATTGGGTTTACTATAATCTACTCGCTCAGCCAAATTTGCAGGTAAACCTATGATAAATATGTCCACTGCTAAAGTTTCCAATGGTGCCATCATCTCATTTTTGAATTCTTCTCCTTTTTCTTCCTTCAAAGCATTCTTAGCACTGCTCAGGAGCACGTTTATTTCATCATAAAAATCACCTACTGTGTCTTGTTCTCTCATTCTCACGTTTTGTATCTTATTATTATAGTAACTGAAATTTCTTCCGGGTCCAAATCTTTGCTTTAAATGTTGTATCAAATCTTCTACACTTTTTATCGTTTTATTGTTTAAACTTTTCTTCGCTGATCCCGTTATTTTATGTAGAGCATGTTGTAAGAATTGCGGCTTAATCGGGTCACTGACTAACTCGCTGGCGTTCCTCAAATCTTGTATGTAGTCTCGAAGATTCTTTTTCCCATCAAAACTTGGAATGCCGCTTATGCAATTCATGAGTGCAAAGCTGTTTGCCATGGTGCTCATTAATAGCATGGTCGCATCTGGTGCTCCTCCATTGGCTGAATCATCATTGTTTGAGGCGTTCCCTGTCATCTCGAATACGTACGGTGTGTCTTCTAGATAATCTAGATAATCACTCGTATCGTTGATTGATTCTCTTGCACTCTTATGATACTTTGAGTTATTTAATATGCTTTCAGTTACTTTGACTTTCTTCTTCTTACCCAATTTATTTTTAATTAATTGTAGAATTTTGCCTAAATTATATCACTTAATTTCAAAAAGTTTCACTTTTAAATTCGAAGAGAAAAATTTAAAAAGATTTGTGTCTTGGAAGCATACAAAATGTATGAACAGAAACAACAAAAAATATTACTAAGGTTTCGTATGTCGCAAGAGGGGTTATTAGGGTGATCTAATGCTAATAATGTATATAATGCTCGTAGAGGGGTAAAAAAAAATAAAAATCCACGCAAGTTGAGAGGAAAAAAAAGAAATTCCAAAAGATAAATTTAAGCTAAAACCTTTCAAATTGTCATAACCTTTATCCTAAAACAATATAGCTCGATTCTTACATACTAAAAGGAAAATCAAATAGTTGTATCTTAATAATTAAATTCAAAAACCCAAAAACTAGTACCCAGAACTTAAACGTTACTAATTAGCTTAGTCGAAATTAAAATTCCTAAGATTCTGAAAATTATCGATGATATTTGATTGTATATTTGAAAATTATTGTAAAACCTAATTGGGCAGGTTGAGTTAAATGTGTGCTGAAATAGTTTAACAAAAGTTTCAAAGTTTTTACGTAAATTACATATAAAGCGTCACTCGATTTTATTTAATTTAATTAAACATAAAAAGAATTAGATGAACATGATGAAAAAGAATAAAATTGAAATTCTAAGCAATTATTAGTATGACTATGTATAAAAGTAATTAAACACCTTATGATTAACCAATTAAAGAAAAACCGAATTAATAGTAAAGTATTATCCTTAAAAGAAAAATAAATTTTAATATTGTTTTTAAATCTACGAAGATTAATAATTTATTATTCACTTAATATTTAGTTAATAGAACCCTAAACCTACAATTATTACTTCCTACGGTGTTAAGTTCTCTCTATGCCAATTTACAGTTTTTATATCGTACAAATGGGCAACCTCACTTATTCTATGCAGTGAAAATCTAGAAACAGCCTTATATTGGCATTAAAGTAGCATAAAACGTTTGCAATTTAATTGCGAATTCTACAAGTGCCTTGGGTTTTGCAAAATTAGTAGTAAATGTGCGAAAAATAATGTTGGTTTGAGTGGCGACTTCCCTCCATGCTCCCCATATTATACATTTGAGTTTGCGGCAGTTTGCATTCTGTTCTTCTATTGGTGCGTGGCGGTCATGACAGCTGAGACACGTACTGGCGCCACCTGGGTCGAGCTTGCAGGGAAAACATCCTCATACGAAGTTATCATCTCGTTAAGGCATACTGTTTAGTTTTAAAGTCATAAGCAAACAAAGACAAAAATCGCGTTTTTTGGAATAAATTGTTAATAACTAACAATTAGGAACGAAAATGCGAGTGTAAAACATTTACCCTTTTATCTGCTTATCATCCTTTACATGATCGCACAATTAGTTTGCTGTAACAAATTATGTCATATGAAAATGCTCTACAACTTGGCCTAGAAGCAGACGAAGCCGTGGCGCCCGTGACACTATTTACTTCTATATTGGAGTTCGGATTTTTTATTATACAAAAAAAAAAATACTTATCATCACTTTTGGTAAGGTTTTTTGGCTTATTAGACTGTTTTCTGAGCTGAACTATGATTTCCAACAAAAATATTAGTGAAAAGGCTGCTTATTTTTATAATATGTGAGTGTATAATCCACAAACGCTGAAATCACGTTTTTCTTCTTCAGCCCGAAATGTGTTAGGACCGTTAAGTTAGCCGCAAGAAGTGTTAGTATCGTGAAGTTGGCCGTACAGGTATATACAGATGGGAATTGCTTTCTCAAAAAAATATAATAATATATTACGATATTTAGAATTAAGAGGTTGCCAGTGCATACTCTGCGTTCTGGAGCAGTAACAATAACTAGCTTGCCAGGGTAGCCGATGACAAGGTTCAGGTTGTTTTCGGTGTCTTGGTATAAAAATCATTTAAGTACTATGTCTGGGTGTACAGGGTGGCCGATGACGAGGTCTAGGTGGTGCGTTCCGAGGTTTTTGGTGTCTAGGTGTAAAAATCATTTAGGGGCGGTGTCTAGGTGCACAAGGTGGCGCGCTTCATGGTTTTTTATGTCTAGCTGTAAAAATTATTCAACGACGGTGTCCAGGTGTACAGGGTGTCCGATGACGAGGTCTAGGTGGAGCGCTCCGTGATTTTTGGTGTCTAGGTAAATAAATAACACAAGGACGGCATCTAGGTGTACAGGGTAGCCGATGACGAGGTCTGGGTAGTTCGTACCGTGGTTTTTGGTGTCCAGGTGTACAAATAATTCGAGTGTGGTGTATGTCAGAACAATCAGTGATTTCATGTTAGTGATAAAAATGTTACAAAAAAGCTGTGGTTGAAAGATTCTAAAGATGCTTGTATTTAATTTTTACGACGTCAAATATGAAATACTCAAAAAAAAAATTTACCAAAAAGGATTGAAATCTCTAAAAAAAATTAACTTTTGAAAAAGTAAAAGGTTAGGCAAGTTATATTTCGCAACGAAATCACATATAGAAAAGAACTTAGATCAATCAAACGAAGTCAAGTTTATCCATATTTAATCGTAATAAAGCGAGGAACAACTCTCAAGATAATTACTACGTAACTTGCCATGCCCGTTTCATT
>JAZHPH010000269.1:37421-80975 GCA_037356405.1 Nasonia oneida | reverse complement strand
GGCATTTCTAACTTGAGCAGCCCGTCGTATAGGATACCCCAGAAATCCGGTCCTAAGATAGAACCCTGCGCTACCCCCGCCGTTATGGGCCTACTCTTACGCCATTCTGCTGTGTCGTATTCGATCATTCATTCTTTAAGATAATCCTCCGCGAACCGCATGATGTATCAGGGTACCCCAAACGCCCGCAAAGAGTTCAGAATATCGACCCATCTTGCCGAGTTAAACGCGTTGCTTGTTAGAAAGGTCCCCCGCCTCCCTGACTGCGCTCAATATTCGAGACTTCATTAAAGCTTCGCCCGTCTTACCGTCTAAGAGGTCTGTACGACGTCTCCGCGCCTACCTGCCCTTTAGTTTTTTCGATCAAAACTAACCTAGCTCTTTTCCATCGCGAACTAAACACGCCCTCTACCAGACACTGATTGTACATTTCCAGGAGCAGCCCAGGCCGCTGCTGGGCAACGGCCTTAAGCATCTCCACGGGAATGCCATCCGGTCCCGGTGCCTTACCGCTCTTCAAGGATGAAGTTGCCGCGATAAGTTCGTCTACGCTGAAAAGGGGTATCTCGTCCTTTGGTTCGCGCGTCGTTTCTGTTTGAGGTCGGGTGGGGTGGGTGGGGAATTCTATCGATTATTTTTTCGATCGCCTCTGCCTCCATCGGTTCCATTCTCCTCATTTCTCCTAATTTTCGTGTAACGATCGCATATCCCTTGCCAAACGGATCTCTCTCTACGTCGTCCAGAATCTTATACCAACACCGGCGCTTACTTTCTTTAATGGCGTCCCTGAGTCTTTTCTTCGCCTCGTCATACTCTCGAGCCAGTTCTTGAGCCGTTGGGCGGTTATGGGACCTTTGAGCTCTTCTTCTGGCTTGAAAGCTTTGCTTCCTAAGCTCCGCGATTTCGTCCGTCCACCAGTAAACCTGACGCCTAAGGTGACTGGTGGATACTCGGGGCATCGTTGCGTCACACATCTCCGTGATTAGCCTAGTAGTGCGCTCTACTAAAATTTTCGCTTTCTCACGTTCGTCTAGATCGTCCGGAAGCCCATTAGAGGCTATTTATGCTTCTATGCCTGTCCGTACGTTCGTCCTCGATGTTGAAAAGAATATACTGATGGTCGCTAGCAGTAAATTCTTCCGTAACGTGCCAACCCCTTATCTTGCGGATAGTTATTTCCCCAGCAAAAGTTACGTCCGGTATTGATTCCCCAAAACCTGGTCTGCGGTAGGTAGCTGTATTTCCCTCGTTCGCAACTACCAATCCTAACCTAGCTGCCATTTCAAGTATCGCCCTGCCTCACCTATTCGTGTGCGGCATACCCCATTCTGTCGCTCTCGCGTTAAATTCGCCCCGGACTCCTAGGTCCCCAGGAACGTCTTTTATCGCGTCTTCTAATGTTCCCAACCTTGTCACGAAATCGGCCGCGGTTAGGTCCGGTGACAGATACACCTTGAAGCAAGTGATACGACCGAACCTTACCCGAACGTAATCGTTTCCGGTTTCTTTATCCACGATTCCCCGCCTGGGCACCCAAACAGCGGCGGTTTTTGCCTCGTTGGACACCCAGCCAGGTGTGTCCCGGTCCGTGTACTGCTCGCTTATCAGTAGGATATCCACTTTCTCCTCCGTGACAAATTGCGGTAGGAGATAGTGGGCCAGTCTGCTCCTGTGCAGATTGCCTTGCAGTATTCGCGCCATTATTTTTGGGTCCTAGCCGCGATTAGAGCCTTGCGGAAGACCGCACATGCTCCGGTGCCTGGAGCATGCGCCGTCTTGTCGTCCGGCATCTTTGCGTCCTTGCATAAGAAGCACTTTATTTCTTCAGCCAGTACAGGGCATTGCACTGCCCTGTGCCCAACCGCACCACACTTCCAGCAGTTGGTACTCCTATCGGGACCCTTGCATTGTGCCTTTACGTGACCGTAGCCGAAGCATCCGTAGCATCGCGTAGCGCTCACGCGAACCCTCACCCGGCAGTTTACCCAACCGATGCGGATCTTACCCTTTTTGAGCAGGGCGGCGGCTTTAGTCTGATCCATTTCGACCACTGCCACCCTCTGCTCCCTCGTGTTCGGCTCGAACAGATGTATTTTTGCATCTTTGTCGTCGGAGCCCGTCTCCACTGCGATTGCACTGGCGACCTCGTCCTTTGTTGTGAGGCTGTCAATATCCCGAATCTCCAGTGTTGCTCTGGAGATCTTGCCTCTGACTATGCCTGCTTGTCTGATTGCGGTTTGGATGGCTGTTTTAAACGATTCCATTTTGTCATCGCTCTTGCCAACAACCACCAGTACGCCGCCGTCTCTTGTCTTACGGACGAACTTCACCTCCGCGTTCAGCTCGTCCGGTTTAACCGTTACCTTGATCTGTCCCAAGATCTCGGCGTAGGTCTTCCCACTCTCTGGTCTTATGAGAATCGCATCCGTCCTACGTCGCTGAGCCTTACCTTCAATTCTTTCCGGTTGGATCTGCACCGGTTTATCCGTCTGTTTCTTTTTTGCCTTTCTATCAGCAACTATTTCCCATAGTGACTGATCATGGGAAGTCTGTGCATTCCCCTCGTTGTTCCTACTTGTCGAAGGAGCTCCGTTTAGTTCCCTCTTACCTTTTTTGGCGGGGGTGCCACCCCCTCCGTCGGACGATGCCCGTTCCCTCTTCTTCGTCTTGTGAGACTTTGGATTGTCTTCTCTAAGTTGTATTTGCTTCTTCGCAATATCCTCCATCTTGTCGAGCAGCGTGAGAACTTCAATCATGATGGATCCCATTACAGGTAGTCCATCTTTAATCGTAGTATTCACGTTCTTCTGCTTATCCAGAGTTTTGGTCATTTCTCTGTTCATTCGTCTTATTGTTAGTTCCTGTAGCTTGTCCCGCAGGCTGTCATGGTCTTGTATCCATTCCCCTATCGCTGTCCAGCTCTCTTCACCTACCGGCGCCCATTTCTCATACTGGTATTCTGCAGCACTGATGGCGCTACTAATACTGGTGCTACTGCTTGATTTCTGGATAAGGTATCCACCGTCTTGCATTACTGGCACCTGTAAGGTGGCGACTTCCAGGTTTCCCTGTGACTTTCCTCCGAGTTCGTTCATGGTCTCCATGATGGACTCCTTATTATACGTAGGTATTATAGAGGTATAAAGAAGGTCTAAAACCATCAAAATAAAAATAATTATGCCTAAGAATAGTAAACAAAATTTGGTTTATTTATATAAGTATTTATAAATTCTTAATGAAAAATTTTAATTTTAATTTCAAAGGTGGTGTGTCCCCTTAATCGATCTTAGTTCTGTTTTATCTGTAATTTAGTTGCTAAAACTCTGGTAGAATCGGTAACCCACTTAATGGCCAGTTCTTGGAATG
The DNA here is from genome assembly GCA_037356405.1 of Nasonia oneida. Classification (NCBI taxonomy): domain Eukaryota; kingdom Metazoa; phylum Arthropoda; class Insecta; order Hymenoptera; family Pteromalidae; genus Nasonia; species Nasonia oneida. The sequence continues at coordinate 77,609 of JAZHPH010000269.1, read as the reverse complement.
GAATCTAAGAACTGGGCAGTTTTCTTTGCTATTTCTTAGGTAGAGCGTAACGCTTTTTCTCCAACCTAATGGGCAGTTCTTGGATTCAATCTGCTTACTTTGTTCTTAAGTACAAACTGCCCATTATAGTTGGTCGAGTAACACAGCTGGGTAACACGTGTTTATCACAGGTTAAGGTTAGAATTAGAAATGGTATCTATCAGGCTTGGATTCGAGTTTTTAGTTTAAAGGAAAGTATAGAATAATTTTTCGCATCAGAAGAAATTCTGTCTGACCGGAGACTTGAACCCACACCCTGCACGAGGCCAAATAAGTACGGCCGTATGCCTTAGCCGACTGAGCCACGTAGACATTGTTCCACTCAAGCCCTACGAGCTTCACCATATGTTTGAATGAATCAAATTATTCAGCTTACGCCTAAATATTAATAATTTTGTATTTTACATCCGAAAAATCAATTGATTTATTGATATTTTTATGAAATATAATTCTCAGCCATAAAAATGCTCAAGATATCGCTATTTTTAGGAAATTTAAAATGTCCAGTTTTTTCACATTTTACTTAGCCAGTGTTTTTGCCTTTACGGCCATTTTAAATGGGTAATTTTCTACCAGGAAAGTTACAATTAATTTTGAGAAATAGAAGAATTGCTGTAATCTATGAATTGTCATCAAACTCGCCTAACCTTCTACTTTTTCAAAATTTTGTTTAGTTTATGTCACTTATATAATGACATCGAATTACTCATTTTTCAATTAAAAGAGCAAACTTTTAATAAAGAAAATAAATGTTATCTCTCGGTAAAATTAAATTATTAAAATGATGAAATATTATTAGATAAACACATTAAAAAATAAAAAAATTAGCTTTTCAAAGAAAATTGCGATATTTAACAAATGAGTGTAAAAAAACTGCAATAAACAAAACAGAAATGAAAAACGATCAAAAGCAGGTAAGACTAAAAATAATAGAGGAGTCAATTTAAATAGAATATTAAATGTTCTTCAATTTTACTAATATCAAATGGTACATTACATGGGCAATTATTAAATACAATAGCGACTGAAAATCCCACATAGCATGGACGGGTAGGGGAAGCTTCACGGAAGCTTGGAAACCTTTCAAAAAGCTTGCGTGTAACTTTCCTTGAAAACGGAAATGTCCGTGACACTTTAACCTCAGAAATTTGTATTTACTATATTAAAAAAGTTTAGGATTGAAATACAACGAGCATTGGAGTCCTTGATTGTATATTAAAAAATATATAAATTGATCTACTTTTTAATTTTATAATGACTTTTGATTATTACATTTAATTATATTGATTGTATGTTTTGATTTATCTCCTATAAATGTTAATATTTAGTTCGTTTTTAATTAAGTTATAACTTATAAATATCAATTTTGATATTACGAGCCAGCGTGAGCGAGCATATTTCAAAATTTAAATACAACGTTAACGTTAACTGCATGGTTTCTAAACTTAATCAGAATGATGAAAATTCAAGAAATTATTTATATACGGATATACCATACATGTATAAATTCAATGAAATTAAAAAAGTATGGACAGCAAGAAAAGAATTATACAAACCAATTTTTATCAGATTGTATCTTGTTAATTCAAAAAACCGTGGATTACATATTAAAGTTCAATCTACATATTAACATTTATAGGAGATATATCAAAACATATGATAAATGTAATTAAATGTAATAATCAAAAGTTATTATAAAATTAAAAATTAGATCAATTTATATATTTTTTAATATATGTAAATACAATAAAAATGTATTAAAATTTGTTACTATTTTTAAAATTAATTTAATGAATTTTATTTTATTTTCAATTTTATATAAAAGTATTATATTCGAAATTCGTTTTATTTATAAAAAAAAATAGAAATTACATATGCATATGTCCTTTTAAAGAAGGCTGTAAAGAAATGTTGTTGAATAAAAATTGAAATACAACGTTAACATTTATTTTCAATTTGATAAAAGTATTATATTCGAAATTCGTTGAAAAAATATCATTGTTATTCGCATCCATCGAGTCGATTTTTTTTTTAAATGATGAATACAATTATCAGTTGTTTTATCAGCTCAACTTATTAGTATATTATCTATATTATTTTTTGATTAAGTTTTAGCGGTTATTTTTTTTTTTTTTTTTGAGTGTGCTTCTAAAAGAGTTAATTAATGATTGCTGTTCATAACTAAGTCTTTCTGTATATAATACCTCGAGTTCTTTAATATTGATTTTATCAAAATTTGTTTTAAATTCTGCAAATTTTAACGTTTCTTATGATTGAAATTTTAGCAATTATGTCAAAATTAATTTGTTTTTTAGAATCTTTTAATATTCACATAACATGGAAGGTAGGGGAAACTTCCTGTAAGCTTCCACGGAAGCTTAGAATCCTTTCAAAAAGCTTTAGTGTAACTTTCCTGGAAGACGGAAATGTCTGCAACACTTTAACCTCAGAAATATTTCAGTCAATATTACTAGTACTTCCTAGTGTACTAGTTGCTAGTACTACTACTACGATCTTTTTAGAATATTTTATCAAATATTGCAGTAATATGAATTAAAGCTTACTGAAAGAAAGTTTTGAAAGGCCGTTTAACTTACTGAGAAAGATAACAGTAAGTGTTCAGAAAACTTCTCAAAAGATTTTGTAACGGGGTTCGCTTTCTGGGGAAACAATTGCTTTTTCTTTTAAATTTAATTTATGTGGTGAAAGGCTATTAGGTGTTAGTGAATTTATAAAATCAAATGGTAAATCAGTTCTTAAATTTTTGTCGTTATCATTAAGCGTGGAATCTATTCTAATATATTTTTCAACTTCACCTTCCATTTTTGATAGAATTTTATTATTAAGACTTAGTACATCTGTATTTAAAAAAAATAAAATTACTCTTTCATTAATATTTTGTTTATTAAAGCTACTACCATAAGTTTTATCAATAACATTGTTAGTGCATAAAATTTCTTTTAGTATTTCAACCACTTCGTTGATACTTTGAAAATTAGTTGGAAATTTTCCGTCAAACATTTAAAAGCCATTTGTAACTTTAATTATAATTTACTAAAAATCAAATGCAAAATATAATTTTCTTATAAAATACAATTCAAATGAAATATTCGTTTAGTAATAGATAAATACAAATTAAGAATCCATTTTTACTATAATGTATTGTGACAGTTCATATGCCCTTACAACAGCTCGGCATAAGCCCAGCACATACACGCGCGCGAAGCGCGCACACACACATACAAACACGAATTGCGACGACTATCAAGGCGGCTGGAGCCGCGCGCGAAGCATAGAAGTAGAATAGGAGAGAGAGAGAGGGTGGCAAAAGGAAAGAAGAGTGATAATAGCCGACGCTGACTAATAAACACGCAACAAGAGAAAACGAGGTAGCAGAGCCGGATTCGCACGAAGCAATCCGAAGGGCCCCGAATTGATCGAAGAAGGACTATCGATCAGCAGAGATAAGTGCGACTCGCTCTCTCTCGACTCCCAACTCTGGTAGCGACCACACGTTGTCAGGAGCCACGGAACGATAACATATCCTTTCTTGATGTTACTTTATCTATTAACAATAATTGTATTATTACAAACTGGTTTCAAAAACCTACTAATTCAGGTAGAGTTTTAAATTATCATTCTAATCATACTATACAACTCAAACGTAATATTGTCTATAATTTAGTTGATAAAGCTTTGTTACCTTCCCATGAGTCTTTTCATGCTGACAATATTTCCATTGTTAAAAATATTTTACTTAACTTTACTAATAATAACCTACAAAATACACACAAACAACCAGTACAAATAGTATCTTGACCATTTCATGAAAGATTTTTTTATTCTTGTAAACATACTTTCAAAAAATTTGGTCTACATTGTGTTCCGTTAATGACACACAAATTAAATTGTATTGTTAGGTTGGGCAAAGATATTTTAGAAAAATGAAGTGAAACTAATTTGATATATCAATTTCAATGTAATAGTTGTCCGGCTACGTATATTGGTCAAACAAAAAGGAATTTAAAAACTAGGATTGATGAACACAAAAAAAACTTCTAATGACAAAATACTACCGTTTTCGACGCATATTAAAAATAATCCTTCACATAGTTTTGATTTTGATAATGTTATAATTTTAGATCGTGAGTGCAACAGGTACAAAGGACTGGTTTCAGAAAGCTTTTTTATCAATATGAATGTAAATACTATAAATAAACAAGAAGATTTTCAATTAATGAGCAAACAATACCGTAAAAGTAATTAATTATTTATTTACAAAAGTTGTTATTAATCTATAAATTAAATACAAATAAATATGAAATATTTTAAATCAAAACTAATTATTATTTAAATTTTGAACTTATTTTTGTAACAATTTTATATAGTTATTTACATTTATTTCTTTATTCATAGTTTACACTAATAATTTAGTACTGAGTTTTGTTGTATAAGTTTTTGCTCATTATTGAATAATTTTAAATAGGTCGATAATTACGGTTCCGTCATTATCCGTTTTCGAGATTATCTTGCGCTAATCCGTTATCTAAGTTGCATTAGTGCGTGATTTGTATGTGTAATACTCAACTTATGTGTGATTGATACATGGCAGAAGGATGTAGCAAATGACTGTGACTCAAGGAATCTTTCCTCTTATTATAATTTAAGATAATGTTTGACATTTAGAGATAAAATTGGTATGCTCTTATTTTTATTGTTATTTTCTTCAGGACTGTACCTTATTGTTGTGATTATATTTATTGTATTATTTTTTGTTAATAAAGACATGAAGAGGTTGGAAACCAAACCAACGAAACGTCGTCGACATCTAATTGCTGAGTTTTTTATTTCTACAAGGGCTGACTCTTTCACTTTTGATTCCTAATCATTTATTTGGTTAACATGGAGAGCAAAAAGCGTGATTGTTAAAAAATAAATTGAGAAAAACAAATTAAAATATACTGTTATATGGCTGTCACTTGTCGCTCGCATACACTTATGATACTATTTATTTCTTTAATACAATATTATAAGTGCACTCATCAATATTCATTTATCAAATTGTCAAATTTAACCAACACTAATGAAAACCACTTTGGAGGCGGTCCGGGAAACGTACGTTTCTACCAGACCGTGTATGAAAACCCTGGTGTTGATTCGTCGTTGTTGCTGGTGGTGTTGGCTCGTTGCTGTTATTTTCGGTCTGTTGCTGATTGGTTGTATCTTCGAGCAGGTGAGCTGGCTTCAAACGGTCGATCGTGACGTTGGCGTTTTTTCCATTTTTTACAATAATAAAACGTTTGTCTCCCTTTTCAATTACTTTAAACGGACCGCCGTATGGGTTCTGAAGTGGTTCTTTTACTGCGTCATGTCGGAGGTAAACGTATTTTGCTGTTGCCAGTTCTTTAAACACAAAAGTTTTCTTGCTTCCGTGTCATGATACTGGAGCGGGTTTTATGCTGCGAAATCGGTTTCGTAGGCCTTGAATAAAATCCGAGCTGCATTGTTGTTTTCCGTTGATGAAAAATTCTCCAGGCAGATGAAGTGTAGTACCATACGTCAGTTCGGCGGATGACGCGTTTAAATCATCTTTGTAAACAGTGGGAATGCCGAGCAATATTAGCGGTAAAACTTCTGTCCACGACTCCGTGCTATGACATTTTATTGCTGCTTTCAATTGACGATGTAGACGTACTATCATGCCATTAGCTTGAGGATGATAAGCTGTAGTTCGTAGGTGCTTCGTACCTGTTAAGTGCATAAGTTCTTGAAACAGGTTCGATTCAAGCTGTCTTCCTTGATCGGTCGTGATTTTTAATGGAACGCCGAATCGAGTGATCCAACCTTCGAGGAGCCCTTTAGCTACGGACTCAGTTGATATGTCCGAGAGAGGTATAACTTCAGGCCATCGTGTGAAACGGTCGATGCAGGTAAGGCAGTACCTGGCTCCGTTTGATGGCGGGAGCGGTCCCACTAGATCGATGTGTATATGCTCGAACCTTCCTCCTAATCCCTCGAAGTTTTTCAGCGGTGCCGACACGTGTCGAGTAGTTTTTGCACGCTGGCACGGTATGCACGCTCTTGCCCATTGTCGAGTATCTTTTACGACGGATGGCCATATAAACCGCTGGGTAATAAGCTTCTGCATTAAGCGCACTCCGGGTGTGCAAGTCCATGCAGGCTATTAAAAATCCGACGTCGTAAAGGTGCTGGGACATACGGTCTTGTAGCTGTTGTTGAAATATCGCAGTATATATCGACGGTCGACTCAGGCCATCGGATTTTCTTTAATTGCAGGGAGTGGTTATTGTTCTCCAGGAGTGCAATTAGTTCATCGTCGCTCTTCTGTGCAGCTGCTAGTTCTTCCGTACTTATGGCTTCGGAAACCGCTTCTAGGCGTGAGAGCGCGTCGGCAACAGTATTTTCGATACCTTTTATATGCCGAATGTCCGTTGTAAACTGCCCAATAAAATCCAGGTATCTGAATTGTCTTGGAGAGCTCTTCTCTGGGTCTTGTAAAAATGCGAACGTGAGGGGTTTGTGGTCCGAGAAGATTATTGCGGATCGGCCCTCGACAGCGTATTTAAAACGTTTTACAGCAGCGTAAACAGCGTAATTCCCTGTCGTAGGCGATGTATTTACGCTGTGCGTTTTTAGGGCTTTCGCGAAGAAAGCGAGTGGTTGCCACGCGCCGTCGACGCGTTGTTGTAAGGCGGCCCCAACTGCGACGTTCGATGCATCGACAACAATTGATATCGGTGCTCCTTGTTTGGGGTGCGCGAGCAGTGCAGCACTCACGAGTCCACTCTTCATATCTTCAAAAGCTGCCTCGACTTCTTCGATCCACTCAACTGGATCGTTACCTTTCTTTCTCTCTTCCAATAATTGGTTGAGATGGTGTTGCAAATAGGCGGCGTTTTTTACAAATTTTCTGTAGAAGTTGAACATGCCGATGAACCGTCGCAAACCACTCACGGTCATTGGTTTCTTGAAGTTTTTTACGGCTTCAACTTTGTTCGGAAGCGGACGCGTGCCGTTACCGCTTACTAAATAGCCTAAAAACTCCAACTCTGGTTTTCCGAAAACGCACTTCGCAGGATTTATAATCACTTCGTATTTGTCGATACGTTCGAACAAAATGCGCAAGTGCTCGGTTTCGTCATTTGAGGCTATAAGGTAGTCATCGGCGTACGGAAATACGAAATCAAGCTCGCGCGTTACTTCGTCGGAGAACCGCTGGAAAGTTTGTCCCGCATTGCGTAATCCGAACGGACAGCGAGTGTACTCGAACAGACCAAACAGAGTAATGACTGCTGTTTTCGGAATGTCTTCTTCCGCGACGGGAATTTAATGATATGCGCGCACTAGATCCACTTTCGAGAACACTTTCTTACCGTGTAGATTCTGTGCGAAATCTTCTATGTGGCGCATCGGGTAGCGATCGGGTCTAGTTCGACGATTTAACCCTCTGTAGTCACCACATGGTCGAATATCATCCTCGCCTTTCTTTACCGGGTGTATTGCAGACGCCCAATCGCTTTTTGATGGTCGCATAATGCCTTGCCGTAGAAGTTCCTCAAATTCAGCTTTGACTTTTTTAAAGCAATCGGGTGCGAGTCTTCTTACTCTGCAGTGCACATGAGGACCTGGCGTTGTCTCGATATGATGCTTTACGTTGTGCTTTACTGGCTGATTCACGCCGGGCGGTTTGCAGATGTCGGGGAATTTTGCGAGTAGTTTATGGTACGGAGAATCTCCGTGAACTGCTCGGATTGATTCTACCGCGGCACTAACATTTTCTCCCGTTGAGGCAAGCATCGTATCACTGTCGATCAGGCGTCCGTTTCGTGGATCGACTAGCAGGCCGTAAAATGCTAAAAAGTCGAATCCGATAATCGGTCGGTCGATATCCTCGACGATAAAACGCCAGGAAAAATTTCGTCGGAGCCCGAAATCGAGTGACAATATCTCACTGCCATACGTCGCGATTTCGGTGCCGTTTGCCGCAAATAATGCGTACTTCGATTTTTCCCGATAACCGCCTACTAAAGATCGTGGGAAGACACAGAGTTCAGCTCCGGTGTCAACAAGATACTGAGTTTTTGTCTTCTTATCACTCACAAAAAGGCGGCGCACTCCCGGGTCGTTTTCGACTGCCGCAATCAAAGACGCCCGGCTTAGTTTTTTGAACTCCACTTGCATGGTTCACGGCACTTTGTAGATTTATCTCCGAATTTGAAATGATACCAGCAGAACTCTTTGTCGCTGTTGGCATCCTCGCGTTTTCGTGACGTGCTTCTCGCCGGCGTCTCCGATCTTCTCTGGCTGCGACCACGACTCTGGCTGTCGCGCTGTTGCTCCATGCGGCGTACGCGTGAGTCGATGTCTTCCAGTTTTTTGAGAATCTTGTCGACGTCTGAACTGGGCTCGGTCGCTTTAACTGCAGCTACCTGGACGCCGCTCGGTGACACGTTGTGGATACGATCAGCCGTGTCAGCGAGGTCATTAAGAGCTCAATCGTCGCTTACCGTTTCAAGCATTCGCTGCGTGTCGCTCAGTAAACGGCTAAGCCACAGCGATTTAAGCAGGTCGTCTGCTACCTTCAAATCGCCGGCTATCGTCTTCATTTTTCTCAGCAGCTGCGATGGTGCTTGATCTCCCATTTGAAGTGGAGCCAGGAGCTTTTGGATACGTTGAGAGTCGGAGTCTGACAATCTCTGTATCAACGTATCTTTAATTTTCGTATACTTGCCGTCATTGTCAGGATCGTCAAGTATATCGTCGACGACGGTCGCGTACTCTTCGTCTAACGCTGCTATTAAATGCGTTGCCTCTACAGTTATGTGCGATGCTTTGAATAATGCTTCTACTCGGCGGAACCAACCTTAGGTATGTCTCGGGGCTTTTCTAATCTTTCGGTTTTTCATCTCCGAGGTACGACGTGAGTGCAAGCAGTGCACGACTGACATTGCAAGGAGCAGAGGAGAGACAGCGCCGAAAAACAAGAATAGAAAAGAAAAGCAGATAACGTGTAGCGAGCGGTGCTGCTGTGCCAGTGGGGAGTATAGGAAGTGTGAGTGCGAGAGAGAGAGAGAGAGAGAGAGAGAGAAAGAGAGAGAGAGAACGAGAGTGTCGCGAGCGCGACGGCGACGTCGGCATCATAGCTTCTTCAAGGAGCCTGGACAAGCCGCGACGGCGCACAGTATGCTCAAACAGGAATTGCGAGGTCAAAATAAAATTTCTCGGACTAGGAGCAAGCGATCGGGATGATTTTTTTAAAATGGTAGCTTATACAATACCGATTTAGGGAAAACTATACAATTTTTGTCAGCAATCATTGCTGACCCAGGAAAATTGCTGATATCAGCAATTTTTTGATAAATTCCACATTTTACACTTCTACTGCGGTAAAAGTGCTTGTATATACAGTATATGACCAAATTTGTTCAAAAAAAATATATAAGACTAATATATAAGTATACCTATCATATATATGTATATATACAGGTGCAGGAATCAGCAATTTTAATAAAAATAGTAATATATGTAATAATTTAAACGTATACAATACTCTATTTAAAAATTTTATTTTTTAATTTCTTACTAAACTCTTTGTTTTAAAAAAAAGTACAATATTTGGTTGAAATAACTTATATTATTATCTAAACAGGTCAATTATATTCTTCTTTCTTCATTTTATAATCACATTTGTTTTAGTTTCTAGATATAACACTATATATATAACAAAAACCAGCAGCAAGTAGTAATCCGCATTAAACGTCGCGTTTGCACAACTCTTCTTATAACTATGCATAAAATATAAAATACTCTCCACAATCTTTTCTATGTATTAACTTGTCATTTTACTTATAACAGTGTAGTAAATAATATATTACCATACCATATAAATAATTTGTAAGAGAAGCCGAAACGAGTCGAAAATAATAATTACATTGCATTACGTCACGATAATCTAGGATTTCTGCAAAAGTTGGTAATTTATATGTATATATATGAATATATATATATATATATATATATATATATATATATACATGTATACATATATGTGTGTGTGTATGAATAATTATTATCAAATACTTATTAAATTATACTTAATCTACTTTATTCATTACGTGCTAAATTTTTAAATATAAGAATATATTAACTTAAAAACTTAAATATATTATTTAATTGTACCGTGTTTTGATAAATTAAATATTTTGTAATTCAAATATAATTATTTGTTTCTATTATTAAATTAATTTAGAATTATAATATTTAAATTATAAAATATTGTATGAAATATATTAAAACATCGCAAATTAAATAATAGATTTAATTTTTTAATATACATATGAGGCATTCTTTCCCAACGTTACACCCCTGCTGCCCACTTTTTATTTCATCTAAAAATTTTCAAAAAAATGTTAAATTTTGTAGAAAATTCTCAGCTTTCGAATGGCGAGTGGCAAAATCACCAGTGTTAATCGGATTATCCTGAAAATTCAAAAAAACCGTAAATTAAGGATGGAAAATTTATTGTAATGGCATCCTACTAATTCTGAAGTTGCTATACGAGTATTATCCAATAGGTAACAGCCTCTTTTCACTATAAAATACCTCGACGAACCGTTCAAATGGTCTCAAATTGGTTCTGGAAAAATTTGGATCCTGAAAATAGAAAAAAAAAATGACAAAAAGTTGTTCTTTCTGTGTAGTTATGACAATCTTGGTATCAGAAAGAGGTATTAGACAACCTTTAGTTAACTTACAAATTTGAGAACACGTTGGAAGGTTCTCAACATCACTTCTGGTTTTGCCAAAAAGCCAAAATAATAATGCGAAGATTCATTTGAAAAATAGAAAAGTGATGATATTTTTGTGATGATAATTCATCAATCGGATAAATTTTTCAGAAATGTCTCCACTATGAAATATGAATGAATTGATGTGACTCATAGTCAAATTCATAAATTTGTTGCATTGTAGTTCATCAGAAACAGGCCTGAGAGTTGAAATAGATCAATGAAACTGAGTGTTATTAGTAGTCATTTTTTAAAACTGTTGGTCACAATATATCTTTTCTATGTTATGCTTCTAATATCTCCTGAGCTATTATACTCTATTTTTTGAAATCTTGATATGAAAATGTCGTTGTAGCGCCATCTTCAGAGTATCTTTTGATCATCATTTCTGTGTTATTAATGGGTATGAAACAGTGTTTCTTTAGAATTTCTGGAACTGGTGGAGCAGCATCAAATCTTTTGTTCAAAAATCTTTTCATTTTGTTGTGATCTTTGTCATTATAAGATAGTACATGAATATTTTTGGAATTTTTCTGAGCCCAGTCGATAAGTTTCTCGAATGTAATAATGGCGTCATTTGGTTTACAAAAAAGGCTAGCTCGTACAGCTTCTCTTTTGAATACAGCACCTACACCATCAGAAGCCCCTTTACCGTGTGCAGTAGCATGAAAGTGCCATTCTGCTCGGACACCAAAATCCTGTTCATGATACATAAGATTCATCATTTGGTATTTATTTTTAAAATGCTGTTTAGCTCCATCGCTAAAGTAGATAACTTTACTCAGCTCAGAATTGATTTTTTTCAATTCAGGGACCAGCAACTTCTGTACAGTATATACTGCAGCTGTGTCATGGAGTGTACTATTTGACAAGAAAATGAAACTTTTGTGCTCAATTTTCAACCCATTTTTGTAGTAACACACGATAGGAAAGACTGTGCATTGGGAATTATTGAAGTGGAATACTTGCGATGCCTCTTGTGCAACATATTTGTAATTTTCAGAAAAGTCTAACACTACGAGAAATTCTCTTTCTTCTAAATTCTCTTTCTTCTCCTGATAGTATCGAGACTGTTGTTTTGTTATGAAAGAATGAGGTTTTAGTTTGATTAATTTTTCACATAATTCATCAACGAATTCAGATGACGAACGGATTTGTGTTTCTAGAGTTGCTCTGTCAGTAGTTGTCTATACACTAAATTGCACATGATGGATATTTTCCCTCTCCAAAAGTTCTTTCAAATGCTTATCGAACTCATTTATGCCAGGACACTTTATGCATTCACCGAGAAAACAATTTGCATCAGAATTTTGGCATACGATTTGACGTAAACAATCTTTGTAATCATGTAAAACCATATCAGAATCTGCAGTGAGCTTGTTCAAATTAACAGAATCAATCATCAATTTGCAATTTTGATGTATCGTACAGACACACACTGAGTGCGTACCACTCGCACCAGCGAGTATACAATGCTTAGGTCGGAGCTGAGCAAATTTACTGAAACTAACTGGATATTCAGGACATAATTTACTGTAGGTATCATAAAGACTTCTTAAATCTGAAAGGAGAAGGCGTTTCTGTGACAAATGTCTACCATCACCATTTTTTACAGAAACCACATCTTTTATACCCGGCATGATTCTGCTATGTTCGTCACTATTGTAAAAATTATCTATTTGTACACAGTATTGTTTGACAACGGCCTGTCATTCTTAGCAGTTGTATCTGCCAAAACGCCTTTTGAAGCTTTTAAATCTCTAGCTTTCTTCGCTAACTGTCTTGAACAGTTAAATTCTCGACTAGTTTTATTAAGACTCCATGCATCTGGAACTACTGTCAAAATCGTTAATCTCAAAGGATCATTGATATCAAGAGTAGAAAACTTTGCTTTCAATCCATTCAACAGATCTTCCAACTCGATTTCTCTTTGTGACTTGACGTTAGCTTCCATTCGACTAGAAGATGATGAGGATACCCCTGGAGATTCAGGAATATTTTGTTCAGCTTTATGAGGGTTCAGCGTCAGATTCATAAAACTTGATGTGTCAAACAAACCTTCATCCATTCGGGGATGTTTAATTTTCCTACACAAAGCACATATTTTAGCATTATCTGGAAAGCTTGGAAAACTTCGTTTAACCCCAATCGAAATACGCCGAAGATCTTTTCCTTTATGTCCTTCCAAATCGTAGGGATTACAACACCTATCACTGCGAATATTTGACATGTTCAAAACTATTGAGATTGTGAGATTCAGAAAGCTAATGAGATTAGTCCTGAGAAGGACCGTTGAGAGTAGTCGTGAGAAGGACTGTTGAGACTAGTCCTGAGAAGGACTGTTGAGAGTAGACGTGAGACGGACTCGTGAGAAAAGTCCTGAAAAGGAGTGTTGGGCGTAGTCCTGAGAAGGACTGTTGAGACTAGTCCTGAGAAGGACTGTTGAGAGTAGACGTGAGACGGACTCGTGAGAAAAGTCCTGAAAAGGAGTGTTGGGCGTAGTCCTGAGAAGGACTGTTGAGAGTAGTCGTGAGAAGGACTGTTGAGACTAGTCCTGAAAAGGACTGTTGACAGAATTTCTATAGAGATCTGATAAGTGTAGTCCTTGAAACGACAGATTATATATTTCTGGAAAGTATTGACGAGATGGTCCTGCAAAGAACTCAACGAATGAACTTAAAAAATGAAGTATGATTTCACATTGGCCAAATCTCTCAACAATCAATTTCAAATAAAATTATTCAGAATGATGTTTTGCAGTATACACCTATGGTTTCAGAGCAGAACCAGTTACGTCAACCAGATTTGTGTAATCAGGAAATTCAAATCATACCCGGATATTCTATTGAACATTTCATCTTGAAGATTTAGCATTCATGTACTCACGATTTTTTATTCGTGTCCATGTAATCCGATAAAATATTAGACTTATCTTGTTACGTTGGGGATTAAGATATGTCTGAGATTAAAGTGTAATAATATTTCGTTAGTTATATCATACTTTTTGGTAACAAAGTTTCATTCTTGTATCAAAATTATCCGACTGATGAATTATCATCACAAAAATAGTCATTATCTTTTCTATTTTTCAAATGAATCTTCGCATTATTATTTTGGCTTTTTGGCAAAACTAGGAGTGATGTTGAGAACCTTCCAACGTGTTCTCAAATTTGTAAGTTAACTAAAGGTTTCTGACACCAAGATTGTCATAACTACACAGAAAGAACAACTTTTTGTCATTTTTTTTTTCTATTTTCAGGATCCAAATTTTTCCAGAACCAATTTGAGACCATTTGAACGGTTCGTCGAGGTATTTTATAGTGAAAAGAGGCTGTTACCTATTGGATAATACTCGTATAGCAACTTCAGAATTAGTAGGATGCCATTACAATAAATTTTCCATCCTTAATTTACGGTTTTTTTTGAATTTTCAGGATAATCCGATTAACACTGGTGATTTTGCCACTCGCCATTCGAAAGCTGAGAATTTTCTACAAAACTTAACATTTTTTTGAAAATTTTTAGATGAAATAAAAAGTGGGCAGCAGGGGTGTAACGTTGGGAAAGAATGCCTCTCTATATATATATATGTGTATGCATACTTATATATTAGTGTTATATATATTTTTTGACAAATTTGGTCATATACTGTATATACAAGCACTTTTACCGCAGTAGAAGTGTAAAATGTGGAATTTATCGAAAAATTGCTGTTATCAGCAATTTTCCTGGGTCAGCAACGATTGCTGACAAAAATCGTATAGTTTTCCCTAAATCGGTATTGTATAAGCTACAATTTAAAAAAAAAATCATCCCGATCGCTTGCTCCTAGTCCGAGAAATTTTATTTTGACCTCGCAATTCCTGTTTGGGCACACTGTGCGGCGTGGCTCGCGCGTGCGTCTATCCGTTGTTTTCGAGATTAGAGGCGTGAGACGCGGGAACTGAGGGAACGCGAACGAGTGTGTGTATGAAAGATGGAGAGATATTACGAATGCTTGGATTCTGTTGTGCCAGGATCCAAGGTAGTGTGTGAATAAAGTTCTGTAATTCGAGAACTAAATTGTTATCATTAACCCCCTTGTGAACCGGAGCGAGGGACAGAAGACTCGACGGGACCTCCTCTGGGAAACTTGAAGACATGAACAGAAAAATTAGTTATGCTGGCCTTGGGGGCCTCGCAGGAGATCTTCCGTTTCCCTGAGATTGGTCACATCACAACATTGAGAGAAACAGCCATTCAAATAAATAAAAAGAGTGCTTTAAAAATTCGAATTTTATTTAGAATATAACTACAACTACGAGAACCTGCTAAAATTCTTTGACAAATTCGTAGCCTGCACATGTCCTTGTTCAGTATTATCGCTGATGGCAAGCTGCTGACGATGCGTAGGCTGCACGTGGAAACTGCTTTTCCTAAAATTCAGGCACTGCACTCGTCAACAACATTACTTAAGGGAACACAACACTTTTAAACCCTGAAAAAAAAGATTCACGAGGAAAAATTACAAAATTAAAGTAAATAATTTCATGATTTTTTTTATGATACTTGGTAATAAACCCCTTAAATTTATCGTGATAAAATATGAATTACCCCATTATGGCACTCGGTGCAAGTATCACTAAAAAAAATATTAAATTATTTACTTTAATTTCGTAATTTTTCCTTGCGAATCTTTTTTGGGGTTTAAAAGTGTTGTGTTCCTTTAACACTTTTTGAAATCGACTCACTCGAAATCAGCTAAAGGCATACAATAGAAAATCGTTCGCTAAGATTAAGTTGACCAATACGGTGCATGTACGGAGAAGCAATAAGCTAGCTCCCCATGCACCTGGATACTATACACGATATATATTGATATATTGATATTAAAAACTTTTAATTAAAGTACGAAGGTTAGGCGAGTTTGATATGTTTTGTATTATCGTGCATTGCTATACTTTTGTTTATAATGAAATTACAGATTAAAAAACAAATGAGATTGATCAAAAGAAGTCAAGTTTAGAATATTATTTTATTCATAATATGCCAAAAAATCATTGTTTTTAACTGAGAGCTAAGTCTAATGATTGGTAATTTAAACTTAAGTAATATATATTGATCAATAACAAACAACTCTCAAGATACTTACTACGTAACTTGCCATGCCTGTTACATTTTGCTGATGGTACATTTAATATAGTACATACTTTTACACTTACAATATTTAATTCCATTGAAATAACAATTTCATAAGTATATGTGTAGACAAAATTTGCAGAAAGCGACCACCCATAATTTATTTTTTTTAAAACTTTAAAATTATATATAAGAATATAAAATATTGCTATAATTTTTCCATAATTTGCGGTTGTAAGGCTCTTTTAATTATAAAAATATATAGCTATTATTTTTCAGAATACAATAGCTTTGAACGTCAATCGATTAGTCTCATAAATACATATTATAATTATATTATTATGTTCATTAATTTAGCAGGTGTCGGAATAATTATAATTCTAAGATAAATTATAATACATGCCATTTTTATTATAAAAATTTTTTATTTCTTTTTAACTCTCTGTAATATATATTTCATTTTGATTACAGTACCAAGTCAAAATAAAAAAGACCAAAGAAGTATTGAACAAACATTGGCGGACATTAAAGCAAAAAAGAGAAAGTTACAAGAACAATCTGCAAATAAAAATGACTGAATTAAAAAATAAATGATTGTCTAATAAGTTTTATTTTTCATTTTTTCTTTTCCTATCTTTTCTTCAGAAACACAATTGCACTACAGCGAACAAATAAATAAAAAATATAAATACTGCAAAGTGTTGAGTGTAAGCAAAAAGTGTAAAGCCAGTCAGAGACTCCGTTCGTGCAAGACATGTTGGTGCTGCTCTATCTTCTTCCACCGTCTTCCGCGGTGAGCGCAGATGTCGCGGCTGCTGCAGCGGCGGTGCACAGTGGGCTAAAAACAGATTTTTGTGCCAAAATAAAATAACTCCACACAGGAACGACCGATTAAGATAAAACTTTTGGTACTTTCAGCTAAGTAGGTGTAGTTCAGAAGAAAAATAGAGAGAATTCTTAAATCAACTTTTATAACCCCAAAATCTACACTATATTAAAATTTTATATTTGCTCAATTTTGTAAAAACCCTCCAAAACTCGTAAAATGAAAAAAAAATTCTAAAAAATAGATCTATTTTACGGTGGAAATGTTCTTTAAACGTAAATCATTTAGGTTACAAAAAAACTGTCAAATGTATCGAATTTCAATTAGTTTTTACCAGTGAAAGAACTTAAAAAATGTCCGTCTGTCCGTCCGTCCGGATTGTTTTTTGCATTTATTCCATAAAATTTGATGTATTTTATAAATAAAAAAATATTTATTGGTATAGACAGGTACATATGATAAAAATATACATTCCCACTGCAAAACATTTTCAAGATTTGGTCCAGGTAGATTGGAAGCTGTTAAAACAATTAAAAAAAAATAGACGCAATTAATTAATTTTTTTTTTATATTTTTGACATATATTATGACACATACACCCATATATATATATATATATATATATATATATATATATATATATATACATGGATGAATAAAGATTATTTTAAAATTGCTCTAGATAAAAGGGATGCTGCGATTAAATATTTGTGCAGATGTTAAGTCGCAAATTCGATCTTTTATTTATTTATCATTACTTACTTGCGTTTAACTGCTTGGGCTGAATCGCTGCTGCTGTGCTGTAGTCAGGCTTATACAGGATGGGTGTATTCGAATAAAGGACACTTGTAGTTGACTGATTCTCACGATTTATTCAAGGCAAAGTTTTCTATAAAGACCGAAATTGCGGCTTAAGACTGGTAGTTTTTTTGGTAGCGACGGATAGGAGCGTCGTCCAAAGAGTCCAGGTTGAGTGTACAAACACAACTGATCGTGCGGAGTACACAGAATATACTCATCAACTTCGCTGTTTTACATATTATTCTGACTTATCGATTTTGAGTTTTCGGCTTTGCAATATTGCTCAAATGCAATACGTCGCAAGACGTAACACAGATATGCTGTTTTTTTAGGCCATCTATTTGTGAATATGAGATGACAAATGCTTTCAGTATTCGTGCATATTATAAGATGCAATCAGTAAATTTGGTCCAGATAAAAGGGATGCTGCGATTAAATATTTGTGCAGACATAATTTTTTTTAAAGTTATTTGTTTGTGAATATGAAATGACGATTTATGCATTCATGCATATCACAAAATGTTATCTGCAGATTCAATTTACATAAAAAGGATGCTACAAATAATTACTCGTGCAGATATAATCGTTTTTTTAAAGTTTTGTGTTCGTGACATATAATGACGATTGCTGTAAGTATTCATTCATGTCACAATATAAAATCTGCAGTTTTGGTCGAGATGAAAGGGATGCTGTAAATAGTTATTTGTGCAGGTATAAACTTTATGCATACATATGTGTACACACATGCCTACATTCAAGCATATGTGTGTGTGAGCGTGTGTATGTGTATAATATAATAATAATAATACTAATAAAATAATAATAATAATTATTATTATTATAATAAAATAATAATAAATATCAATAATAATTACGTGAAACTAAATAAATAATAGGTGCAGGGTATGTGTTTAGTTTCGGTGAATAAGGAAAAGCAGTATTATTGGTTCGTCTCTATCGGTCTTCCCGAGGGAGGTTGTGTGGTGAGAAAGGAGAGAAAAAAAACTTTAAGACATTTTCTCCTTTCTTCTCGACGTTTTGGCGGACAATGCCGCCCTCATCAGGAGACTGATGTGAAAAATTTATTAAAAACTTGTTGTATAACAATATATGTACAGTGTGAAGAACTTACAATTATGGAGAAGATCGGTACAAAGACTTATACACAGCGCGACGTTGTAGACCATTGAGCTCTCTAAGCGGTCACTTCGATAGGTCATTAATTCGATCGGTTCAGCGCTCTCCAGCCCCGCCCGGCGCGCTAAGTACGTCTGAATTTCTAAAGGTTTATTTTGCAGCCCGAAAAGTATCCTTCAAATTTATTTTATTACAGGTGCATAAAAGTGGCTGCATATAATAAAATAATTTTCGTGAATATGCGTATGGCTAAGGATGGACCATTGTTATTAAAGAAAAGCGTCGCCAGGAGGTTCAGAGTGGACAAACTATCGGTATATAAGGTCCTAAGAAGTAGTTTACTACTTTTACTATTCTAAACTTTCAGTCTTCAAGTACGGATAGTGCTGTAACAGTGCCTAGTGTGGTGTGCAGTTATCAAAGTCACAGAGCACAAGTAACGTTATACCAGTGTCTAGTATATCTTTAGTGTACAGTGAACAAAATAGCAATGGATTTCAAGACGGAGCCTTTATTTAAAATCTTTAAGGATGCACTGGACATGGCATTTCTCCACGCTAAAGGTGACAGCGAGCGTATTAAAGAAATACGTAGGGTGCGGGATGAGAACGCACCAACAGAACCTTAACTACGGCGATGAGGGATGCTGTCAGGAACGTGAGCAGGATGTTTCGTCAATTTATCCAGGTGCAGAGTACGGCGTGCAACGGCTTTTTATTTAGACACAGGGTGTTCAAAGAGAATTTGGATACGTTAGAGACTGTGGCTATAGTGCTTAGAGCACGAGGAGATAAAAATGCAGCCGAAGCTAGAGCGTTGATAAATCATTTGAAGCTACTGAGGGAAAGTAAGTATTTAGTGTTAGAATCCTTAAACGTGTTGATTAAAAGCGCTGGTTTAATATTATTATCTGTACTTATTTTAGGTCTACAACGTGAGAACGACACTCTTGACGCTGTGAACGTAGAGCTACCGGGAGACGCGTCATTTGGCTTAAATGACTAGGACCATCGGGACGCTAAATTAATGGTTTTGGAAGGGTTTGACGCCGCTGGTTCTAACCATCAGCAAAATCAAGAGGAACGTGAAGTCAATATCATCGGCGATTATAGTGACTCTAGTGAGGGCGGATCAATTCCAGGCAGTGGTTGGACCAGCGATTTAAGTGCCTGCTTTAATGAGTATGAAGATATACGGACAGCGGAGAACCTGGGTAAAGAGGCTATGGAGATTCCAGACGAATTACTGGAAAAAGCAGCCATAGCAGCTGAAGAACGGACACCTTCACCAGCTGAAAGAACAGCAGCTGAGCACCCTGAAATAGCAGCAGCGGAGGTTCAGAAGGTTGCAGCAGTGGAGTCTAATGAGGTCACAGCAGCTGAGGTTCAAGAGGCAGCCGCAGAGCTTCAAGAGGCAACAGCTGCGGGGATTTCTGCGTCAACAGCTGCAGACCTTCCTGGAGTATCCGAGCCCGACGCTACGGAGGAAAGTAAATATTTTATTATAGTTTCAGATAGTATAGATTATTATCCTAGATTTAAGACAAATGCTAGGGGAATTAATTTAAAAATAAACGAGGGTGTTTTAGTTAGCGATAGCCCGAATGATCTGCAAGAATGTATGCGGAATTTATTTAATTATATAACCGAAAACTGTGCGTCGACCGATTATGTAGGAATTACAATATCTAGTAATTTTCTACCGAACGGACCGTTACACGATTTTAGATTACTGGCCGACTACCAGTTCAGTGATCTCTGGAAGATGATAGATCTTATCACACAGAGTTAGCGTAAATTGTAAGTCGATGACACGCTTCATATTAGAATAATTAGCATCACGCCACCTACCAGTATAGCCACTGTGAAATTATGATGTTATAAAATCAAAATCCGTAGTTAGGATAGTGAATAAAGACGCTAAATGTCTACAGCGCGCGTTAGTCGTAGCCTTAGCGCACTGTGCAAAACAGGAGTTCCACTGTAAAGAGCGAGTGGAAACGGATAAGAAAAAGTAAACTTAAATTTTAGCTTGAGAAAGCTGAAGAGTTAAGTTGAAGCGCGGATGTTGATATTAATATAAAATACTCGGTTGTGGGTTATCAGAAATAAAAAAAAATCAGGATTTTTGAAAATTAGCTGAATCAATAATTAACATGTACACGCTAGAGCAATTAGGTACTGGTGACCCAATATTTTTTGATGGCTATAAATACGTAAAATCTGAAAATATAACTCTAAAACGTTTTTTAAATATACTATACACACAGGTTAATAATGAGATAGGCCACTTTGACGTTATTACCAGCTTAACTGGTTTAACAGCTTGTAGATATTACTGTCCCTTTTGTAACAAAAAATTAAATCGTAAATCAACGCACAAATGCGAATATACGTGTGATCGGTGTATGGCCACAACTATGTGCCCGAAAAATACCGAAATAATAAAATGTCGCGATTGTTCACTTAATTTTTACGGTGAAGCGTGTTACAATAGACATTTAAAAATAAACTCACTTAATAAAAATGTTAGCATCTGCGCTGTTGTGAAAAGGTGCAATACTTGTAATAATATCGTATCCATTGAACAGAACGCTTATGAATGCGGTAAATCATACTGTCCCACTTGTACGTGCGTAAGACCGTATAATCATTTGTGTTATGTACCGACTGTCCGAAATAAAATTGAAAAAAATGTTGAGAATACGGTAGATAGCAAAGCCATAGGAAAACCAGTGCATGCTTTTCTTTTTTATGACTATTAAACTACCCAAGATGAAGAGTTTGAAGGTCTCCGTAAAACTTCTTTTAAACATAATGTAAATTTAGGTGTAGCGCAGTTATGCTGCGAAAAATGTATTGATTCAAATATGAATCAAGAATGCGAGTTTTGTTACGGTGGTGTGACTGTTGTGTTTAAAGGCGCCAACACCGTAAAACTATTTATTGAATATATAATAAATGCGAAAGCCTCAAAACCTAAAGATATAAAACAAATTGTGTGTATAGCACACAATAGTAAGAGCTTTGACGCTCAACTTATCTTAAAATACTTTGTTGAAAATACAAACATAACACCCTAAAGTTATAATGAATGGTACTAGTATCATGATTATGACTATAGGTGAAGGACTCAAATTTGTTGACAGCTTAAATTATTTTCATACGAAATTATCTGACTTACCAAAAGCTTTTGGCTTTTCCGACGATCTGATTTAAGTTACGTTTCCGCATTTATTTAATACAAAGGAGTAGTATAACTACGAAGGTACTATACATCATGAGAAGTTTTTCTCTCCAGACTCCATGAGTGTTCGAGAGAGAGAAAATTTTCAATCGTGGAATAAAGCGATGCGATAATCTAATTATGTTTTCAAATTTCAAACTGAAATTTTAAAATATTGTAAAATCGATGTTGATATTCTTAGAAAAGCTTGTTCAGCGTTTATAAAAAGTTTTGTAGAAGTAGGTGATACATGTCCGTTTGTTGAAGCATCGACAATTGCTAGCGCTTGCTCGAAAGTTTCCGTAAGAACTTTCTCAAACGTGACGGAATAGGCACAATACCGCCTGGTAGTTACATGAAGAAAAATACTCATTCTAAAGAATCTTTAGAATGGCTGCTTTTCAAAGAGAAAGAGACAGGCTTCGACATCCAACACGCTGGTAAAGGAGCTGAGGTTAGGCTCACCGAAAACATTTTGGTTGATGGTTACTATGAATCGGTCACCGGTCACCGATACGTTTTTCAATATCATGGGTGTTTTTATCATGGTTGTACTTCATGTTATAAGGGTGCTGAACGTTTAAAATCTGTACATGGTACAAATTTCGAACAAAAATATACGCGAACTTTAAATACGTCGGCTCGAATAGTAAAGGCAAAGTATATATTAACTGAAATTTGGGGTTGTGATTTCAAAAAAATAAAAAGTAATTTTTCAGTTGACATAAAAAGATATATCGACAATCACCCTCTTTTATGGTCGGACACTCTGAATCCTCGCGATGCCTTTTATGATGGTCGAACGGAAAATACCGTAAATTTGGTAGAAGTAACGGAAGGTGAAACGATCGATTATGTCGATATATGTTCGCTTTACCCTTACATTTGTAAAACAGGTAAATTTCCTATAGATCACCCTGACATTTTTGTTGAGCACGAGTGTAGGCAATTAACCGGGGAGAATAACTGTTTAAGTAGGGTCGAGGGGTTAGTAAAATGTCAGATCCTGCCTCCACGTGATTTATTTCTTCCTGTACTACCTCTGCAAACGCACAAACGTCTAATGTTCCCGCTTTATAGAACATGCTGCGAGAATTTAGAGCAGGAAGATTATAACCACGAGCGTTTAGAAGATAGAGAATTTACAGGCACTTGGGTATCGGAGGAGTTGAAAAAAGCCGTTAGTTTAGGTTATAAAATTACTACAGAAGTTATAAATAATCAGGTTAAGCTTATTGAAATTATGCAGTCATCTGATAGAGCCTTAAAAAACGTATTAACTGTCAATCAGGAAACTTTTTATATTAACTGGGCTTACTCAGACGATAATTATAAACCATCATCTGTAACAAACGTTAGTATAGCCGCTTATACTACAGCTCAGGCTAGGTTAAAATTATACTCCTATTTAGAAAAACTTGGCAAGAGAGTGCTGTATTATGACACCGACTCTTGTATATACTTAAATAAAAAATACCCCTGGAGAGTACAAGGTACCTACAGGGTGTTTCTTAAGTGACATGACTGATGAACTTGAAAGTTATGGTGAGAAAAGTTATATCGAGTCATTCGTTACAGCATGACCCAAATTTTATTTATATATAGTTAAAAAAACCGATGGTTCCACGCATGAGGTGTGCAAAGTTAAGGGTATTAGTTTAAATTATTCAACAAATAGTAAAATCAACCATGAAAAAATAAAATCTTTAGTTCTAAATAAGGATCATAGAATTGTGCATAATTTTACTTCTATCAGGCATACATCGATGCACGATGTCGTTACACGTAACGAGTCAAAAACATGTAAATTAAACAGCATGAAAAGACGCTCAAGTAGCGTTAATTCATATAGCCGCAAACGTTTTAAAAAAAGACGTATAAATAATTAAGTTTAATAAACTTTTTATTGTAAATAAAATTTAAGAAATATTTATAAAATGTATATATTGTAAATATTTTGTTTAGAAATATACGTCAACTAAAATTGTAATAAAATTCGAAATATACGGAAACTATTTGAAAGAATGTAAAAATTTATTGTTAATCATTATACACATAATGTTAATTTAAAAAAAAATTTGTTTTTGCTTTAAATTTAGAGGGCACCACTACTTGTAATGTACCAACGTGTCATTATTTCCCTGCATTCAAGCAGAGTTTGGAGGATATAGCTTGGAGACAGACTATAGGTTATTTACTTAGGTTAAAGTTGGAAAAAAATAATTATTATAAAAAAATATTTAGATGTATTAAGTGTATATGCTGAGGTTTCTAATGTAACGGTTAGCGCCCAAGTCAAATATCAAAATAAGTGTGAGTGGTTTATCATATGTACTAGTAAATTTTGCGATGCTGATGATTGTCCTCGGAGAGTTACAATAGTAGACTATGAATATTTATGTACTTACTCAAACAACGCCAAATTCACCGATTTATTACGATGGATCATTTACTGCAATGTACTATCTATTCAATTTATTATAGATAACAAGTATGATGTTGAAGTATGTACAGATAATCATAGATGTCCTATACACGTTAATAGTGATAAGTATTTTTGTAATCATAAAAAAGCGACCCAAATCTTAGTTTACTTAGAGCTTTTCTTCAATTTAAGCAATTTTCTTTATTGAGTTTAGGTTTTTCTAGTTCAGTATATACACTTGAATTTTGAAAGTGAATTTTGGAAGTGTACTGATTCAGCTTAAAAGATTTAATTAATATAGCATACGTCATTATATGATGCCAAGTTACACGAATTATATTCGGCGATTACGTATTTCCCAAATTATGCATTTTTTATAATTTAATTAAAAAAGTGGTTTAATTTTGTATATATGTATGAGATAAAGGCCAAAATATAACTTTCAGCTTTTACTAATGTAGGAAAACTGCTGAAAATAATTGGGTTGGATGGGGCATGTTGCACCGAATTTATTATTGAATTTATCTATCAAAAAATCGCTTTTAGGGTTGTGTATGTCAAAAAGTGTTAAAAAAAATGTTTGCCACGGTAAAAAGTTGTATTTTAAACATGTCTACAACTTTTGTATTTAATATTTTCATGTAAAACGTAAATCCGTAATGTTTTATGGCAAATAATTGCCCTTTTAGCTGTAAAAAATGGATTTTGGGCTGTTAACTCGAGTTCTAAGCATTTTCATGATTTGATGTCAATAGAAAAAAGTTGTCAATCATTTGATCTGCGTTATCATTAACGTGCGGTTCAGCATTAATGACTGGCTTTTCTTCTTTGTCCTCAGAACCAAACACGATCTTGAAGGTACCTTGCTCGGCATCGTCCTCGGTCCTTAGTGCATCGCTCTCGTTGAAAGTAACGTCACTGTTTATGTAAATTTTCTGCGGCGCTTTGTCCCAAAGGCGGTAGTTAGACGAATCCCCGTCACAACCGAGAAACGTGACCGGCTTGCTTTTCCAATCGAACTTATGGCGCTTTTCTTTAGGTACGTTCACGTAGGCGACCGACCTAAACACTCTTAACCATTTTTCGAATGGAGTGTGCGTCTCTTCGGGCTTAGAGATTACTCTGTTCTGCAGGTAAGAAGCCGCGTTTATTGCTTCTAGCCATAGCTTAATCTGCACCTTCTTGTATGCAGCGTCGAACGTGCTGTCTCGCGGGCAAAAAAAAATGAAAAATGCCCGCCGGGCAAAAATAAAAATAGACAACGCCTACTAAAATATTTTAATGAAAATAGTCAATAGTTAACATCAAATATACGTATATGTGTGTGTATAGGATTGTTTACATATGTGTGTGTATGTGAGTAAACGCGGAAATCAGTACATGCGTTACAAAAAATATGGTGTGCACCAAGGAGTAAGTGGGATTTTTGGCCTCGTGTGGTTGCAGTACTCGTCTGCGGCTCGTAAACGTCCTCGCCTTCGGTTCGGACTAACTCGCCTTGACTCGTACTGCAAATTCCACACTCGGCCTAAAAGAGCCCACTTTACATCCTTGGTACACAATATACTATTACGATACGTTTTTCTTTGAGGAAACTCATTGCATTTTCTCGCAGGTATACTCGGTGCCGTTATCCGTGCAGAGTACTTTTATTTTCGTCCCCAGCTACGTTGACACGAACGCCTTGAATATCTCAAAGCAGTCAAACACTTCCGATTTATAGTGCAAGAAATAACCTTTCCCTGAAGCTCGTATTCTCGTCTTTGAACATGACAAAAAAACATTTACGGGCCCGCAGACATCGCTGTGTATATTTTCTCCTGGGCTGTAATTGCTCTCAGATGCGCTGCTCAGGTGCGGTCTTCGGGTCTGCTTGCCCAGTACACACCCCTCACGAAACTTGAAATTTTCCTGGGAAATTCTGTTGATGCTAAGGCGTTCGCACATTTGCCTTACAGCTCGAACGTTCACGTGGCCCATCCGTGCATGCCACAGATTTAGCGTGCCTTGTCTATCTGTTCGTACAGTATTGCACTCAGTAAACATTTTTACCTTGAACAGCATGCTGAAGATATTGCCTTGAAAGACTCCCTGCGCGATGAGATTTCCTTGCTTATCCCGAATTTCACATCCCTTTTTATCAGAGAAAAACTTCAAGCCTTCTCTATTGGCTGATCTGACAGAGAACAGATTACAACCAAGATCGGGCACGTAGAGCACATCTCTTAATTCGCGCTCATAGAAAACTCCATTAAGCCTTTCTTGAAATGTAATTGTACCTTCCGCGGGTGAATCAATGCCGCAATTACCGGCAACTTTCACTGCACTGCCTACTGAATTCGGGCGAATTTCAAAGAAAAATTCTTTCCGAAAACTTATGTGTCTTCCGTCACCCGTGTCCACAATAAAGTAGTCTCTGCCACTTTCTGTACTTATGCACTGGTAGAAAGTAGTGATATCACAAACGAACGCGGTCGTTCCTTTAACTGCTTTTGCACTATTATCAGTTATCTCTGAATTTTTCTGCGGCATGCCCAATGGCCTTTTCTTTTGCAAACTCCGCAGCGTGTTCTTTTCTTTAACTCTTCAATGGCTTTCTTGGAGCGCGTCTTCTTCTTTACATCACTTTTCGCGTCATTCAGTGATGCGTTTTTAACGCAAAGCGCAAGCGTTGTCGCTTCTTTTTCGGCAAGCCGATAGTCTTCCTTGATCAATCTGGCTATAAGCGTCTTTTGCGTCCGATCATTGGGCGTGCATTCCCAAGCTATCGTGAAAAGTTCAAACTTTTTTGGCAAACTGTTAAGCAATTTCGACACGATTGCCTCCTCAGAAGGCGAGGAGGCAATCGTGTGTCGACTTCGTCTAACTTCTTTACAATACTTTTAAATCTTTTTAATTTCACTCTTACTGTCTCGTTCTCGGTAATACGGAATGCAGCTTGCTTCGCATCAGCACTTGTGTCGCCGTACAATTCGCTTAACTACTCCCACATTTCCGCCGTAGACGTACAGTTGATTAGATTGCATCGTAACTTCTGGTTAATCGAGCACAAAATTATTGTTTTGGCGTGTGACACTGATTTATTGTAACTCTTGTGTTCAGCGGCTTTATCCGCTTTTGGTTTCTTTTCCGCTTCGTCCACAAAGCCGAATAGATCTTTACCTTCTAGCGCGATCTGCACTTTAAACTTCCGCTAAGTATAGCTGTTTGAACCTTCCAGCTTCGTGATTTCTAAGCTCTCTTTATCAGACATCGTGAGTGATCTGAGACACTCGCACTTAGAACGGAGACACAATATTCACTTAAGGGGTCCAGCCTGGGTTAAATCCTGCAAAAAAAAAACAACAAAATATTCGTCTGATAAAATTTTTTTCTTTTCAATCAAGTACATTAAAAAACAAAAAATATCTACTGAAAATATTTACAATATACATTATTTCTACTGAGAAATATCATATATATACCATATACATACAAAATCACTGACCAAAATTCATGACATTTTACTATATAAATAAGTGTTTTAAGTCACTTACCACGGCTTTGTGAAAGATCCGGACCGTTTTCTTTACTCTACCTGGGCTTAAAATGTACCTTAAACATGCCCCCTCAGACCTAATAAAAAACATTTCTAAAAAATATTAATTAAACTTATTAGCTACGTATACAACGTATGGATAACAATATTTAATTGATATTTTTTAGAAATGTCTTTCATTAGGTCTGAGGGGGCATGTTTAAGGTACATTTTAAGCCCAGGTAGAGTTAAGAAGGCTGGACCCCTTAAACTTGAACACTTTTTATGCACTTAGCCAGCGTGGCTTGTCAACAGGTACTGATGCTCAGTGAAAGCGTGCTGGGCCCATAACCTATTGAATTTATTAAGTAAAATAAACTCAATCGATTTTCAGAGTAAAACGATCAGTATTTATTAAAGGAAAAAGGTTACAGTTTGTAGAAAAATGTTGGCGCAGAGCAGACTCGAGAGTAAGAGGTCTTTCCTCGTCGAGTGCTAGGGCTGAACTAAAAGCTACAGTCCGCAGAGGGCTGCAGCTTAGACGCATATTTCACATGCATATAAAAAAACCTCTGCCAATTTATTGGCACGTAGCTTCCTCCAACTAAATTTATAGGTCTAATAAATAAAATATTGTTTTAATATATCTATATATCTGCTTGCTAATGTATGAGGCGGGTTTTTGATACATAATTTAATATAAGTTTTGGATGGCTCATTGTTCAAAAGTTTGCAGACCCCTCAGTTTTTTAAAAATAGAATATGAACACTGTCTTTAATTTTTTTTTCACAGAAATTCACGCATATTTACATGTGTTCCTAATCAACCTAACCATCAAAACAGCAGGCTATTCATTACATAGATCGCTCGCGAAATTTTCGAGAAAACAATTTTTACATTTTAGCTCTTTAGTTAAACATCGCTCGACGAAATCGTTTAAAATTTCAGCAGCAGATAGCTTTTTTTATGGTGAATCACCAACTAAAATTTTAAAGCATTTGACTACATTGTTTTAGAGATATAAGGACGTAAAAAATGTTCACAAAAAAAAATGAAAGCTTGTTATCTTACGAACAAATAGGGGTTTGAAAGCTGTGCCATGAACTTAGCCAAAACACATAAAATATCTACTTTTTCTCGAAATCTCAAGTGCAATAAGGCCTTTTTGTGTCCGTAATCGAGGCACAAAAAAATCTCATTTTTTTCAGTTTCCGATTTATTACTAAAAAAATAAGTGGACAAACCACTTGAAATTTTAATGGGATATATTTTGACACGTGACCCATCGAAATAATTTTTTTCGCGAGGTTATGGCGTTGAGTTTCAGATATATGAATTTAAAAAAAAAATCACCTTTTTCATTTTATCTGCTGAACAAAGTGGTCCATCCCGAGCACCAAACGAGGAAAAGTAGGTATTTTTATTCTCTTTTAAATACATTATAGCTGAATTGTTTGTAACAATGGGATGATTAAAAAAACGCAAAATAGTGTTTTTCAAAAATCCAAAAATGGCCATAATAAAATATAGTTGAGAAAATAAAAAATAACTGTTTTTCCCGAATTCAGAATTCAAAAATATATATACATGTCAAATTTTATTAATATTGACGGAGTAGTCCCAGAAATATTACGGTATACATACACACACACACTCATCCATACGGACATTGTCTAAAAACACTTGATTTGAAGTTCTAACACACCAAAAAGTATTTTCTAGAAGTTTTGAAGAAACTCAAAATTTTACTATTACAAAGCATTTTTTAGGAGGAAGCAAAAGGGGACGGAAACATTTTATTGCCTCATCTGGAGACATCCTAATCCGGGAACGATGCACCTCGAACGGTCAGCGGGCGGAAGGTTTATGACATTACCTGGGGTGTGGGGATTTTCTCTTAATCGCTAAATGCTTAAAATATAAAACTGTGCTCGTGCACGTATTTCTCAACAATTTTAATTAAAAGAATGAATGATTATAATTCATAAATATAATAATGACTAGAGCTTAACCCATTTATTGAATATTATCGTCCACTTCTTCCCCCCCCCCCCTTAGGAATTCCACCGGATCAGGAAAGTAGTTCCATTCTCTTAGGTGGAGCTATCTGGTTCCAGCTCATAGTGAGATGGTAGTAATTCACATATCAGTCTGCAGCTGCATGGTTTACCTAAGTGTGTGAAGCATGCGTAGTGGATATCTCCTACTCATCTCCTGCAACACACGAGCATCTCTCCTCTAGTAGCTCTTCCAATTTAGAGGATAGGGAAGGCTTATGCCCACTCAACTAACAGATGCGGAGTGGATCTAAGTCAATTAACATCCTTCGAGTGTGTTTATCTCCTCATTACTAACCTCGGGTCACGAATCTCACGCGATCGCGTACTAATCCTTCGCGGACCGTTTCACATGATAACCTAATTTACATACATCGCAAGCTAATTATCACACAGCGTTCGTCATTTCATATTCACAGATCAAATCTTAAGATCACCTCTGATGATGTATGTAAAATATACATATATACATCGTTGTGACGCATATGATTTATAAAATAATTCAGATTAAAAATATGAATAAACATATTTGCCATATTTTTCTCAGTAGATTATTATTATTAATATTATTAATATTATTATTAATATTATTTATAGCATTCGACATATCTGGACCAATCTTACTATGTTGTATGGTATATGTATAAAAAAAATGACAAAAAATGACATTGTTATGTGATAACTTTTTCGCGATTATATTTGAAATAATAATTTCAAGTATAATCTCGAAATAGTTCTACATATAAAAGGTACAGCGAGACTCAAGGCCACAAAACTATCAAGTGGCTTAAAATCTCGCTGAACTGAACAACTTCCCCGCTGGCTTCGTAAGACCTAATGAGTGCAACAAGCGCTGACGCTGAGACGCGGCGGAACGGAAGCGAGTTTTGGAATAGCGTGGGATGTCCAGAACCACTTCTGAGTGTTCCCAGGCCACGCTTATCACTCACTTCGTTTTCGAGCCGCAGAGCCGACGGACATTAAGATTTCTAGATAGATTATCCTGATATTTTTAGTTTGATTTCACAGATTTATGTTTGTTGTATTTCGGTAGTTTACAATAGTAGAAAAAAAAAGCATTGGTCCAGGATTTAACAAATTTAAAAAGGAAAAGAAAGGAAAAACATCGTCGGCGTATTTATAGCTCCTGCTCGGCGTCGTTGAAGGGCTTAAGGTCTTTTACATGTATGTGTTTCACGTAGCGTCCTCTGTCGTCTTGTAGATCAAATGTTACTTAAGATATTTGTCGTTTGACTGTTAGCGGTTTGGAGTATTTCGGTGCCATCTTGGCGTTTCGTGCGTCCGCCTTACTTGACAAGGTTACCATTTTTCTGATTACGTTTTTGCCAATACTAGGTTTCCACTCTCGTCGCTGAAGGTTATAATGTTTTTGCTGTTTTTTGATTTGATGAGCCATTTGCACCTTTGCAAGTTCGATGGCATCCCTTATGTGTTGAATTCTGCTGGACAGCGGCGTGGTGTTTTACGAACGCACCTTCTGATGAAGGCTGCCTGGCGTTCTGAATTATCTGCCTGTGTTCAAATATACCAGAGTGTAGCTGGTTGCTGTGCTACTAGCGGTATTGTAAGAAAATTCTAGTTCGCGTAGATTGTCATCCCACGTCTTCTGGTGTTTGCCTTTATATTGGGCGATCATCGTTTTCACTACCCTATTAGTGCGTTCCACTTGGTTGCATTGCAGTCTATACGGCGGGGTTTTCTGATGATTTACTCCGTTCTCTTTTAAGAACTTCTCAAACTCTCTACCGACAAATTGTCGTTCATTATCGCTTACCAGAGCATTAAGACATCCATGGCGGAGAAAGATTTTCTCTTTTACGTGTCAAATTATGGCTCTGCTATCGGCTTTGTTTAGAGCTGCCAGTTCGACCCACTTAGTGAACCTGTCCTTCATTACTAAAAGCCATATGTTGCCTTTGTTGGAGCGTGGCTGTGATCCGACGAGATCAATTGAGACCATCTCCCAAGGTTGTTCGACGTTGGTGGCGTGCATGGTTCCTGCCTTTGCCTGTTGTTGTGCCTTGTAAGCATGGCAGTTTGCACAGCTACGCACGTACCGGGAGCCATCCTGTAACATACTCGGCCAGTAATATCTTCTAGCCAATCGTTGAAGCCTTTTGGCCACGCCCAAGTGTCCTGCAGTAAGGCCATCGTGGCATCCTTTTAATATGTTGGTTCGTTTTCGGTAGGCACGCAGATCTTTCAATCTTCGGTTCTTTAAAGTCCAGCGTGTGTAGTATATGGCGGTGCAAGACGCCATTCTTGATGCAGCATTCCGGGTAGCTTTTTGGGTCCTGCTGGGCAGCGTTCAACTTTTTCGTGTACCAAGTGCAGCTCATCTTGATGTCGATGTTACATACTGCTACTGGTTGTCTAGACAGAGCATCTGCGACGATTATCCTTTCCTCTTCGACTTTCGTGCAATAACTGGGTGCTCTGAATGTTTGTAAAAAAGAGGAATGAAAGGAAAATAGAACTTTTAGAAAGTGACCCGAAATTATTCGTATCTGAATTATAAAAGAAAGATAAGAGTGAAAAATGACCTGGTGTTAAACGGTTCACTTATCCAAGCGATAGGTCATAGGAAAAGAAAAAGAAAAGATATGACAGCAAATTTTAAAATTACTTACTTTGTTCTATACTGGCTGTCTGGAACTGGAAATCCGTAGAGGAACGAGATAATTTCAGTAAATAAAACACCGAACACACAATTTTAGTCAATTAATATATTAATAGATGTGGGTAAAAAGTTGCGTACTTACCCTGCTAATAGCTGAAGATTAAAAGCAATAAAATTTGATTAATTTTAATCACATTTTAATCGTTCTTAATACTTCTAATCTTTGTGATTATTTTAGAATAATCAATTTTAATACATTTTAATCGTATAGCAATTAATGCTTATTTTTAACATTAATATTAATTGTTTTCGATCCGCATTATCACTAACAATTCCATTTAATCTATTTTAATCTATTTTAATGTCCTCGAGATCGCTGAAAATGAAGCGGCAATGTCAGGTTTAATCCAAAGTAATCGTATCGTTTTTAAAAGACTATATTATAACTAAAAGTAATGAATTTTAATTATATTTGATTGTTTGTTAGTTAATCGTAATTAATGATAAGCCAAATGAAATTGTTTCTAATATCATATATATTTTTTTTTATTTATTTCCAGAAAATATAATTACATAGAAGTTATAATATTAATAACAATCCACGCAATTACCCACAGAGGTAAACAGAGTTACCTGTTCGTAGGTCCGATACAAAAAAAATCTTAAAAAACTATCTTAATACTAAATATAAATTTTTGTGTATAATATAATTGAAATCATTTTAATCGTTTTTAATATACAGTATTAAAATTGCAAATAATACATAATTCTATCGTTTTTGATCGTAATTAATGCAAATCATTGCAATGATTTTTAACTACTTATAATGCAATTAAATGTGATAAACTTTAAGTCTTTGTGATTGTTAGTTGATAAATCCGAATTACACCAATAAAAAATTCGGCGCGCACTCCCTGTGACCCATCATGGACCCATGAACCCATCTGACCCGAAACACCGACTCCATTTGAAAGCATCCTTATAACTACGGAGCGTTCTCACTAGACTCAGTGATTGGCGATCTGGAGCTCCTAGTTAGAAGTTGCATTACTCCACTCTCAAAAATTTGAGTGCATTAAATTGTACATCTTATTCTTTAAATTTAATAATATTTTGTAAATGTGAGATAATACATCATCGCTCCCTACGAAGAGTAGTACATTTCAGATCTCGCACCGACGACTAGTACATTTGGTTATTCGCCGGGAAGACTAGCACTTTTCACTTTTCGCCGCGAAATAGCACGTTTTACGGCTCAAATTAATGCTCTTTGTAGTATGAGAAATACTTATGATAATTTAATAATCTTTGTACTAGTTGACTCTTTGCATGTGAATATTACTATGTACTACTTCGGCGTTCGTAAATATCATCTATTGTTTAAGCATAAAGACCCGGAACCACTAATGTTTTCGTGAAATGTGCTAGTCTTCGCGGCAAGGTCGCGAAACGTGCTAGTCTTTGCGGCAAAGACGCGAAACGTGCTCGTCTTCGTAGGGAGCGAAGATATTATATGCCCGATTGTGAGAAAACATGAAATACTGTGCACAAATATTACTATAAAAAGAACGATTATCTGAGTTGCCAATATAAATTTGTAAAAATGTGAAGCATTTTGAAAAATCATGAAAATTTGTAAAAATTATGACAGGTTTCATGTTAGTGATGTTCCAAATTTAAATGTAAAATTTTTAATTTCCACATTATTTTACATTCATTATTACCACAAGATTTTGATTGTATTGAACAATAAACAATTAAAAAGTATTCAAATCTTCTACTAATATTATATGTTAAGAACCATTAAATTAATCTAGATTAAAAACGATAACACTACATCATGATCCAGCGAAATTCAGACAATATAAATAGCATTGCAACAGATTGAAAACGTTTAGATACGATCAAATTTTATACCAAAAATAAAGATCCATTGCGATTATATATATAACGGATTTTTAAAACATTTTATAATAATATATTAATCGTTTTTTATACCATTTTAATCGTTATTGCAATACAAAATAATAGTTTATATAAATATATTTGTATTCTGAACTGATACAATACATTCTAATACCTAATAAAGCCAAAATTACGTTACACAAACGATTACGGTTTTTGAAATCGTTTTTGATCTTCGGATATTAGCAGGGTAGAAATACAAAAGCTTTATGCGTACAAGGGCGAAATATAAAATAACTGGTGCGTACAAATGCGAGAATCTATCGAGCTTACTTAGAGTCGGGACCAGAGTCTATTTCGCCTAGATGCCGAAAATTAGCGAGTGACAGAAGCCGTTACATCTGAGCTTTCCCTCACTTATGCCAAATTTTCGCATCTCTCCTCCTACACAGCTTCGGTCAGGCCCTTCGATCACTATACCCCCGCCTAGCGCTCTCGAGCAGACGAACTTCTTGGCGTTGGGCGGACTGGCACGTACCTCTTCGATCCGCCTACGCCCTCTCCCCTATAACTGTGGTTCACGCGAATGCCGCTACCGACTCGCACGCCAATTTGTGTAAAATTTCCATGTAAATTTCTTCGTTTACCAAATTAATAAAAGTTTATAATATATATTATTATAATTAATAAAGCTTTTAATAAAAGTTGAGCAGAGTGTTGTACGAAATAATCAATATTATAATTTTAATGCTTGTAAAATTCTCTACAAACCGATACCAAACAACTATATTTATAAAACTTAGTAATAAAGCTTTTATGCGCGTTAGTTCAAGAAAATCTTATGAACAAATGAATTTATTATTGAATTTACTAATGAAATGTATACATCTCGTTTGTTTACAGCCTTAATATTTATTCTAACTCATTATTTCATTTTTAACATTTTTATTAAATTTGCAATGCATCGTTATAACAACCGTAGCTTCACACAGACAGATTATTATAACTCTGCAAAATGATATACCTTACCTTACTGCAACATTCGTAACTTCACACCGACCGACTGTCGCAACAAAATATACGATAGACACTTGATCCATTCATAAATTATGCACAAGAAGCAAACTGTATAAATCGAAAAATATACAGTTTACTGCTAAATAATTAATAAATAAATCGCGTTATGATTTTGTTGTTTGCAAAATTATAACTACATTACAAGCTGCAATTAAACTATGCATTTATATACATTTATGTAGAACTATCTCACCAAAACTGTTGCTAAAAGCGAACGTATGCAATTCGAAAATTGCATAGTTTATACAACAGCCTGATGAAAAATAATTCTAAATAAATATTTTGAATTTAACAGAAATAAATATTGATATTTTAAAAAATAGCGGAAAATTTCGGGAACAGTACACAGTTGGAAGCGTGCATATTTCCTGAAACTGTCCCTGCCACTAAAAAAGGTCCGAGCCTCGTAGGCTGTCTTAATTACGGTCGCTCTAGATGCTGCCGATATCTTAGGCAAACGCAGCTGCTCGTCAAAAAAATTGCGCTCGGTCCGTCGCGCCGAAAACTTTCTCCTACCGACTGATGCGCAGAAAAACTTTATTATCGCTATTGTAGTGTATCCGCTGATGCCTCTCGTCGATGCGCGCAGCTCAAGAGGTTTACGATAGGGCTATCTGTCCCTCGCTTTCTCTCTTCAGGCCCGCATCTCCGAATTTGCTCTGGACGAGCGTCACATACGCATTTATGTTTTTCGAAAACTAAAGTTTAAAAATTTTAAAATATTGTGAAAATCGCATGACGTGACACGGGTGTGCGTCCTTGATACTGATTTTATTGAAATAAAATGTATGCAGTAACGTCGTTTTCAATCTGTCTTCTTCGCCAGGAGAATGTTGGAGCTCCAGGCGATTTTTTATGGTTTAAGGGGTCAAGCCTGGGTTAAATCCTGCAAAAAGCAAAAAGATATTCTTCTTACCAAAACATTTTTTATTTGATGTAATTTGAAAAAAAAAATTCTATTGAAAATATATAAAATATACACCATTTTTAATAAAAAAAAACATGTGTATTCCTGATAAAATCATTGACCAAAATTCATGACATTTCAGTATATAAATAAGTGTTTTTAGTCACTTGCCACGGCTTTCTGAAAGATCCGGACCGTGTTCTTTACTCTCGGTTGGATTCTGCTGATGTCGGCTTAGGACATTGACTGCATAGGCCAAGTCCGGCCTTGTACCTGATACCAGATACATCAGAGAGCCAACCACTTCTCTGTATTCACGCTGGTTTACAACTTTCTCGTTCGTCAGTTCGTTCTCTCGATGCTTCCTTTGCTTATTAAGCACTTGGTTGGTTATCATAAGAGTTGATTGGCTTCTGGCTTGTGCGTATCCAAATTTCGTTTACATCTTGTTTATAAACTTAATTTGGTCCAGTCTTCTGGTTCTTTCTTTCCTATTCCTGGTTATGATGATTCCTAGGAACTTTTTAAGCTCACCAAGGAACTTCATGTCGAACTTTGTACTCAGTTCTTCTTGTACTTCTCTCATCTTGGGTTCGTTATTGCCTGTCAGCAATATGTCATCAACAAACAACAGCATTATTATTCGGCTGTTCTTTTCAGCATACACAAACAAACATGGATCTCTATTGTTTACCATGAAGCCTAATTGCTTAGCAAATTCTGAAAAGTGTACTTTCCATACAAGGATTTGTGGAGCTTCCAGACTTTTGTCTGACTCTGGTGATGATACTGCTTCTCTATAGGATTTTGGATCTCCGATGATTGAAGTTAACAGTGCATGCAGCCTATATGCACTCAGACCTTTGATTTCATCATGTGCGTCTTCTGCGGGTGCAGTTTCTCTGCTTTGAGTCTGCTTTCGAGTAACTGGTCTGTGTATCACCTTTGGAAGTGGCTTTGTTGCTGACTTTTAATTCTCTTTGCGTGGTCAGCTTTTCTTTTTGGGTATTGGCTCCACTTCTTCCGGTTAATTTGGGGTTTCCTCCTCGAAGTCTAATAACCAATTCTTTTTGTTCAGAGTGTCGTTAGTTATTGTCCAATTTTTTATGTCTTCGGGCTTGTAGACATCTACGAAGACTTTGCTTTCGATAAATTGTACATTTCGACTTTCGTACACTTTACCGTCTTCTGGGTTCAGCAGTAAATATCCTGTGTCGGTATATCCTACCAACACGGTTTTTTACGACAGTTTGTCAAACTTAGTTTCCTGTTGTCCTTGGACCTTGCGAATGCCACACACCCAAATCTCCTGATCGCGTTTATGTATATTTTTGATTTTGGGTTGATCACTAATAATGGTGACTTAAATCTAATCGATCTATAAGGTGTCAGATTGTACAGATACACTGCGACTTTCACCGCCAGATCCCAGGCATTCGCTGGTAGTCTTGAATCGTACATCAGAGCTCTCGTGATTTTCTGACTTGACTGATTATAGCGCAATAGTTTTTTGTCGCTTTTATGAGATACCAGTGCGTTTCTGTGTATCGTTTGGTTTTCATCTGTTTTTAATTTCAGATCAATCATACAAAACGGATTTTTAAACTTTTCTTCCAAGATCTTTTCTTTCGTGTTTGGTCCATAGACATTTATTGTTTTATTGTCCAGATACACACATAGGCCCTGATCTGTTAAGCGTTTGAATGACAGAAGGTTTTTACTTAAATGCTCCGCGTATATAACTTTATCTAGATTTATTACTTTGACATTTGACATTTCAAACTTGACTCGACCTTGATCAGTTGATTTTATATCTGTTGATTTTAAAGTGAGTTTAGAGCCGGTCATATACTCAGTCGAGCCTGAATCAAAAACGAACTTTTCTATCGCGTTATTGCTCTCACTCAAACTCACTTATATACTTATAGTATAGTAGTGATTATCCATATATTTCCGCTGTAGAGCGTGAGCCAGAGTTCCTCGTCGGGCCGTTCGTAGTGCAGTCCACTCATCTAAGATCTTTTCTCGTATCTCTTCCCAGTCCGAGCTTGAAGTTGAATCTGTTGAAACATTTCGCAATTAATAATTACTCTTTGATTGTCTTTTCTTTGTTCTATGTACACGTTTACAGAGTCATTTTTGTTTAAATTAATTGCTTGATTAATTGACTGCAGAGTTTACTTACACATTATCAGCCCTACCTACGCGGTGTCTGTAAACAGCGCAGCACGCAGGCAGACTTGCAATGATAGTATTAGCGCGCGTTGGCGATTTGAAATTGCCGCGTACTTGTAGATTCATCACGTGACCTGCGCACATGGCCTCTTTTCAGCTCTTGCTTTATCGTGTGTGTCGATGTTGCTTTCACGAACTGCACGCATACACACATATGTGTGCAGACATCATCCAATTTGTATCGTGTTCGTAAGCTGTTTGCTACTAAGTGCTAACGCATCGACAGCAACTCTCCCTCCGTTCTTGTGCACATGTACTAAAGTATAGCACGCGTCAGATTCAAAATAACGTTGCCGCGTTTCACGTGCGCCTTGCTTCGCACGTTGTTCGCAGCGGCGTCTTTTCGCTCCTCTCTCTCTCTCCCTCCGTTCCGTATAGCTTATGTGTGAGAGAGAGGTGAGCTGGAGGAAGCTGGACTTCGTAGACGTTGTAGACTGAGGCGGGACGTGTGGCTTTCATTGGCTTTTTTGTTGAGCGTAGTACTCGTAACGTTCACTGAGAAGCAGCGTGCCTTTTTCCTTCGAATGTGGATCGTAGTTCTTTATTTTTCACTTTGTGTGTCACTTTTCACAAAAACCGATCCGCGCAGTGGTCGCGAGCGGGGTTCATAACCTGTCGGTATAAAGGATATTTCCTACGCTTGATATAATAAGGGAACAGGGTAACACACGAAATGAGTACACTTGGATAGAAGAAACGAACTAATCGTGACGAACTTGTCGAGGCTTCGGGACGGGGTTGAGATGCGAATTCTCACCCCTAGATTGGCCACGTCACAGGTGGCTAGTTAAGAACAGGAGCAACTTTTTCTGGCTCGGGCCGTAAACCTTCTGGATTACGTAGAAAACTTAAGTAACGGACAGTGGAGCAGCAGAACTCGCACTTCACCCTGTTCACCTGTAGACCAGCATGGTTCAGCCTTTTCAGTACAATCTCTAGCCAGTGCAGGTGCTCTTTAAAGGTCTCGGTTGCTATAATAAGGTCGTCAAGGCAAGCGAATACGTTAGGTTCACACTCTGGGCCGAACATGGCATCTACCAAACGTTGGAAAGTCATTGGAGCATTGGTTAGCCCAAATGACGTCTGAAAAAAGTTCTCTCTCTCTCTCTCTCTCTCTCTCTCTCTCTCTCTCTCTGTCTTTGAAGCTTTGTCCAACAGTAACTTTTCTTCCTCGCTCTTTTTTAATATATACTCTGTAAATCTCAAAGAATGTTTCCTCAACCTTTTGAATAGCGCTTGTAACACTAACAGTAGCAACAGCGGCTTCATCCTTGACTGCAACATCTACTTTAACTATTAGCAACTAAACTAGGTTAGGTTTTGGAATTGTCAGCAGTTTCCTCAGAAAGCGGTTGAAAATCGCCTTTAAAATCATGAAACTTCTCGTTTGAATGATTTCAACTTGACCGTATGGATCATCGTTATCATCGTCACTCTCATCAGCTGACAACTTCTTCACCAGCACAGGC